>CM051265.1:8172933-8390433 GCA_027921565.1 Artemia sinica | reverse complement strand
TGGAACCCTTTGGGGTTGGGGTAGAGGACCTCGCAACACTGTTCAAATGAAACTTGTGTATTATAACGACCACACTCAAAACCTCTTCCAAAATATCTTCAAAAATCATCTCTTAAAATGTCTCTAGCTGTTTCGCCGAAATAATTCCATAACCTGTCTAAAACAGTTTCGCCCAAATTATCCCTAAACGGAATTTCAGCGTGTTCCTTTTGTTTGGCATCCCTGCGCTGGCTTATTTCAATTATTTGGAAACCTTTTCGCGCGCTAAGATCAAAACATCTGCCTCGGAAACAGTTCTCTTGTTAGAAGTCCAAATTAATTCCCCTTTTGTGTCAAATCAATTCTCTATAGAACAACAAATTAATTCCCCTTCCATGTCAATCAATCAATCATGGCATCATCTGTCATGCGTGATATAACTGTTTCTCGGGAACATTTCTGTTCGACATCCAAAGACATTAATAAACTTCGCGCCGGAGACAATTTGATTAATGACTGATAGCACATGTGTTTCCCGGGAACTCGTAACATTTGGCTCGGAAACAAATTCTATTTCCGGATCATAACATCTGGTTCGGAAACAACAACAAATACTGTTTCTCGGAACCTCATAACATCTGGTTCGAATAACAATAACAAATTCTATTTCTGGATCATAACATCCGCCTCAAACAGGAAGGAAATGTCATTAACTTTGCTTCGAACGACAACAACATTTGGCTTGGAAACAACAATAACAACATTGACCTTGACATCTGCCTCGGAAACAATAGCAACATTCGCTAAGAGCGTGCCAAAAACATACCTGGAGGTCATTGACCCCATTACGCAATCATTCTCCCTAATGACTCTATGCCCATATATGGTGTAGGCTCACAAGTCAATAAGGCATCTCTACTAAAAAGACCCCAAAAAGACCCACCATCATAGGTAATACTTAACTTAAACTTTTCGCATGCTGGCCAATGGTCTGCGCAGCGCTGGTATCGATCTTCTGATTTTCTGCCTTTTGCCGGGAGTGCAATTCCTCATTGGGGGCAAATAATCTGTAGTTTTCCTTGCTCTTCCCCCAGATTTCTCCGGTGCCCACTTAGAGCTGGGTCGACTCTGGCTGAGCTTACAGAGTCTCACCAGTGACCCACGTTCCAAACCAAATAACTAGCGACACATGGAATTGAGCCCCTGTCCTCAGGATTTCAAGTCACGGGTGTAAACCACTCGGCTATGACGGCTCAATAGGTGACAGGGTCGTACCCACGATTTTTTTTAGGGGAGGGGGTTACAATTTTTTTAACTTGTCAAAAATTAGTTTATATTCATTTTTGCTACGTTTTTAAGACTCAGACAAACATTTCGGAGGAGGGGTCAAACCCCCTAACCCCTTTCCCTGGATGCGGTCTTGATAGGTGATATTAGTTCTTCCAAACTGTTTTGGTCCAATAGATGGAATTTTCATTCCTCCACTGCTGTAAATAAATACAGGTGGGATATGACATTCTGGACAATTAGGTAAACAGTTTGGAACAGCCCTCTTCAGAAAATTTTGTAGTCGGAATTTTTTTTTTTGTTTTTAGCTTGAATTAAAAAAAAATAAGAAAAATATTATTTGTATGTGATAAAAATATTTGAACAGGTCTTGGTATATAATTTGATACTAAAAACTCTCCTTTTCTTGCATATTATACAAGTTTTAAAAATATTAATAAATATTATAAACATTATGCAAAACTTGTAAAAAATATATAAAAATTTTGGGCTGGTTTTTTGTTTGCACTCATGCTATTTATGATATGTGCAAACTTACAGTATCAAGGAAAGTAAAAATAAAATCTGATCAAATTTGTCCAAAAGAACAAATCTGATCAAAATTGTGATAAAAAATCCTAGTAACATCAAGACTAGGCCTAGTCTAGCCAAGCTCTTTTCATGAAGCATTCCTTAAAAGTATTTTCCAAAGAAAAGAGCTTTGCTGAACTAGGTTCTGATTTCTGTTTTACCAGAACAAACAAGAAAACAACGCCTTCTAAGGCTATATGCTGATTTATTTTCTTTGCTCATTTTCTGTTGTTTAACAGAACACGTTCTTTATTTTTGAAATTGGCTACGAACTTTCCAATTGGAATACATTATGTAAACTGGCGACCTTTCTCCTTAAAAAATGAATTATCGGTTTTTCACACTAATTTAAGAGGTATATGGCTGTGTAAGTTTGCACTTGACCAATTTAATGAATTAGTTTTCATTTTAGGTGTCCTTGGTACTTTAAGAGAAAACTTACACAACATTGTATATCTTAAAAATTAGAAAAAAATTGGGGAATTCAATTTTAAGGGAAAATACTTCCACATGCAGCTATGGAGTATTTGGAAGTAGGCCTATGCCAATTTAAAAAAAAAATACGCGGGTGAAAATAAGCAAAAGTTGAGGCAAAATATATGGCACCAAACAGCTTAAAAATGTTTAGTAGCACTTACGAAACTAAAAAGTTCATAATTTTGAAACACAAATTTTTTTTAGAAAATCGTGGTTTTTAGGCATGGATAAACCCAGTGGTGCCGATTCACAAAAATGTAGGGGGTTTGGATTGTAGGGGAGAACGACCAGTTAGCCATGATAAAATAGAGAATATCTATGAAATAGAAATGAGAAGGTATTTTTCAAAGTCTAATGGGGGCAATTGCCCCCCTGCCCTCAAATTGGCATCTCTGAATAGACTAAAGCTGGGTTAAGGAGACAAAAATATTTTTGATTTTGATGTCCATGGTATTGTAAAAGTGTGAATAGTGTTACCCTGTTTTGTAAAAGTTGCCTCGTTTTGTCAGCGCTACTGAGGAGTGACCTAGCTTACTCTATCGTCTTACCCTAGCTTACTCTTACTCTATGTTAATAAATTTTCGAACTTAAACCTGTTGTTTCACACTAGGCTAATGCAAAAATCCATAAAACCATCATAATCATCATCTAAAATAATCACATTCATCTTAAGCAAACTATTCAAAAGCTAAAAATGTGGAATGAAGATCGTAATTCAAGCTTTGATCAAGCGTGAAAGTCTCTCTAGAAAAGTGTATTAATTTAATTTCAAAATTTGTTAGATACTCATCCAGGAATTCCATTTTGTTATTGATATATTGACATTTCCATAACGTAGCATAAACTTATGTGACGTAACATTATGTAAAGCAGGAGTCTAAACATGATTAAAACCAATAGTTCATGTAATATAACTGATATAACTTAACATAATTTGGTATGATTTAAGGGGGAGATCAAGGTCTACTACCGCCAGTATATGGTACGAGAAATAACAAAAACCATAGATTTGGGTCTTCGACATATAACTACATCGATTTTATTTGGGATAGTACACTACATATGACTATAACCAATATTAACAATTTAATATAATTAATGTATAGGCAAGCATTTATTTTGTGAAATCGAGTTATACCTCCTTTTATACTTCACTGTGTCTTCTTCTGCGTAATTTGATTAATATCAGGCTCTAATGTTCATGTGGTTTTTACTATCATTGTTATCCAGTTACACTAATTAGGTTTGACTGCTTATGAACATGCTAAAGCAATGTCACAATTATTGTTTTCTTTTATAATTCAGAATTCAGAGTTTATTTGTTCATCAATAAATTTACAACAAAAAACACTTCAACACAGTCTCCCCCGTAAGGCTCTATGGCCAGGAAAAAGGAACAAGGGGAAACCAAAACAAAACAAATACATAAGAAATTACACTCAACTCAATGCATTCACACCTTCAAAAGACTCAACACGATAAGAAAAAAAAAATTAACCAAACATCCAACCCAATCCAGAGACATCAACTCCAATAAACCCTGCAAAAGGAATAAAATATTTTTGCTTAGTCTTACCTTTTATAAACTAATTTTAATCTCATTTCTTATTGGTTCTGCCTGTTTTATCTATTCCTTTTTTTCTTTTTTTTTTCTTTTATTCCTTTTTTATTTATTCTTTTTTTTTGTAGTCTTTTTTTTCGTATTACTTGCTTCTTAGTGGAATGATTCCTTACCAGTAAGTATAATAAGTACAACATAATAACTGATGAAGTCCTGTTGACACAAAAATAAATAAAAAGAAAGTCGTGAACCTTTCTGATCTTACTGCATTTCCGTAACACTCCTGATTACTTGGGATTTCAATTTTTTTTTCTTTTATCTTCACTTTTCCAGAATGAAAAAAGTTCCAAATCCTTCCATATATCTTCCACATGGTATTATTCTAAAAACTCATCCATTTACAAAACTATTCGAAGTGTCAACATTTATTACTTACATTCATAA
This sequence comes from Artemia sinica, assembly GCA_027921565.1. Taxonomy (NCBI): domain Eukaryota; kingdom Metazoa; phylum Arthropoda; class Branchiopoda; order Anostraca; family Artemiidae; genus Artemia; species Artemia sinica. The sequence goes on along the minus strand of CM051265.1, from coordinate 8,386,115 downwards.
AGATAAGTGCGAAGAAAGGAAGAAAAAAAGAAAGTCAGAGCATGTGTGTGCATAAGTTATTCGGCTAAGCATTGGGCATTTGCAATGGTCAGTCGATCCAAATAATCTGGATGAGTGAAATACTTGGTCTGTGTCGACTTTCCCTCGGCTAAGTTGATAGGGGTGTGGAATCAATTTTGACGAGGTGGGGGATATTCCGCTTCGCTTGCTTTATGTCAGCTGAGATTCTCCAAATAGGATAACTTTTGTCATATGTCACTGTCAAGTATCTTCGCTACATCCGTAAGACGAAAACTGAGCTTTCCCTTCTACTTACAGCACAATGACAGTAAAATAGGAAAATTGTATTTTCATTATCCTTGTATATTATAAAATATTTTTTTTTTGTGCTGCAACACGGATGGAATAAGTTTTGATGAAGAAAGTGATATTTCAAAATTTTTGCTTCATATGAGCTGAGGATCTCCAAAAAGGAAAACTTTTGTTAAATTTTGCTGTCAAACATCTTTGCCATCTCCATGTTGCGAGACAATTTGAACGGAGAGATCTCTTGTATTTACTTTACAATGACTAATAAATAAATTGTCATTTATAACTTGTCCTTTTTTTTGGAAATGATTGATAAGGTTAAAATATCCGTAACTTCAATATTTCATACAAAAATATTTATATATTTCCTAATTTCAAAATATTTTCTAATTATTGCAGGCTTTGGTACTGGCAAATATCTTCTTTATAGAAAAGTGAAATTGGCCTATAGAAATGTCAGAACCAGACACTTAATCAGAATTGTTGGATATATTCGGCTATATATTTAGATATATACACTAGAAAGGATGCATGTTTTTCTGTCCCCCCCCCTCCTACCAATATGGGCCTTCTGGTATTCACAGAAGTATAGAAACATAGACAGAATTAGTAGCAATAGGGATAGAAGTGGCAGCAGAAATAATGGTTCAATAGTCTGGGTTTCATTTAACTTCCAAAGACTATACAGAATACCTTAAAAATTTATTTTTTGGTCGTTATTTTTTAGAGGAAGATCTACTACAACATAAATCCGGTTAACGCCATAAATCCAGGGTCAACCTGTTTTTAACCTTGCTTGTGCTACTACATCTTATCTGTATATGAAATAAAAGAATGGGCTCCGTAAAAGAATGTCAATGTGTTTGCATGAGGTAGAACTATTGCTGGCAATTATCCTGATGTAACCGGGTACACCGTGAGTAAAGATTCACTACTGATATATTTATTGTTGCCGCTCAATCATAATCACACAGCAAGAGAAGGTGTGCAGTAATTAAGGAAGACTAATGTAAGCACAGGCAAAGCCAGAGAATCAGCTCTGTGTCTACGGCAGTATCTTCTTTGGCCAATTCTGTGTCGTTATTTAAATCTGTCTTTTGTGTAGCCGTATGTCTCCGTGGAAGTGAGCGTAGAAAGGGGATCTACGGCTATTAAAAATAATCAACCTCTGTTCATTACGAATATTGAATAATTTCGTAACAAAAAATACTTATTCAAGCATTTTATGAGTAATTCCGTCAGCTACCAGTTCCAAAAGACATCTCGTTTGCTTGAATATAACCATCAGTCTTGTCTTATAAGCTAAACCAATCGAATCGGTTGAAAATTAAACTGTTGCTTAGATAGTCATAATATTGAAGTTCAAAAGATAACATAGTGCTGTCAAGTTCAGCCGTATATCCGTTTTGACCGGGAGGGATTTTAGATAAGGGAAATGAATTCATGCATGGTGACTGATCTCCCGAACTTTCCTATTTCCGAAATTTTTCAAAGAGAACAGTTGGTCCATATGAGACTTGTATCACGGCTCATAGCTGCACAACAAAGAAACAAAGTTAAAGAGGTAGAAGTGATTTTTATTTCCTTTGTTCATGGATCATTTGCTGCTTCTCTCCAGTCTGCATGGGAATCTATCCAAAGGTTGATGAAAATTTAGAAAATTTTGGAGTTGAAATACATTCATTTAGGCATCTGACAGCTCCTCCTTGCCTCTTGTGCCTACACAATGACTCACCCTCCCTTCTTCTTAATACCTTATTGACATTTCTTCAGTTGTTTGATTGTCCTAATTTCCCTCTGGCTATTTTATTTTGTATTTAGGCTGAATCCTGTAGGGAAGGGGGGGGGGGGGAATATTTGGGAGGAAATTTTCTGAGGGGAAATTTTTCAGGGGAGGATATTTATTGCGGAGGGGTTTTGCACGGATGTGTGTGTTTGTGTGTGTTTTGCGTGTGTTTTTGTTTTTGTGTGTGTGTGTTTGTGTGTGTGTGTTTGTGTGTGTTCGTGTGTGTTGTCTTTTTTTGTGTGTGCATGTTTTGTGTGTGTGTGCATTTTTGTTTGCGTTTGTGTGTTTTCGTGTGTGCGTGTTTGTGTGTGTGTTTTTGTTTGTGTGTTTTTTTTGTGCGTGTGTGTGTATTTTTGTGTGTGTTTTGTGTTCGTGTGTGTATTTGTTTGTGTGTGTGTGTGTGCGTGTATGTGTGTGTGTTTTTTTTTTGTGTGTTTGTGTGTGTGTCCATGTTTGTGTGTGTGTCCGTGTTTGTGTGCGTGTCTGTGTGTGTTTGTGCGTTGTCTTTGTGTGTGTCGTCTGTGTGTGTGTGTGTGTGTATTTTTGTATGTGCGTGTTTTTTGTGTTCGTGTGTTTGTGTGTGTATGTGTGTATGTTTGTGTGTGTGTGTGTGTTTTTTTTTTGTGTGCGTGTGTATTTTTTTTTTTGTGTGTGTGCGTGTGTTTTTTTGTGCGTGTGTGTGTGTGCGTACTGTTTTTTTTTTTTGTGTGTGTGTGTGTGTGTGTTTGTATGTTTTGTTTGTGTGTGTTTTGTGTTCGGTATGTTTTGTTTGTGTGTGTTTTGTGTTCGTGTGTGTTTTTGTGTGTTTGCGTGAGTGGTGTTTGTGTGTGTGTGTGTTTTTGTGTGTTTGCGTGAGTGGTGTTTGTGTGTGTGTGTGTTTGCGTGTGTGTGTTTTTGTGTGTGTGTGTTTTGTTTTGTGTGTGTATGTGTTGTTTTTGTGTGTGTGTGGGTGTGCGTGTGTTTTTTTTTGTGCGTGTGTGTGTGTGTGTGTGTGTTTGTGTGTTTTTGTTTGTGCGTGCGTGTGTTTCAAATGTTAGAAGACGCTTACAATGATGATGGAAGGTGTTGTAGGAATTCTAGAGAGTACTTATAGAGTGGTACTGTGGGCTGAATTGTTTGCGAAAACCTGAATGAATGAGTTAAAAATAAAATTATTAACGAGAAAGGACTGAAAATTGTTTTTTTTTTGGGGGGGGGATGAGAGTGGTGTGTCACAGGGGCAGTGGTAGTTCAACTTTGTGAGGTGAAATGCTTAGAGCATCTAACACTAGCAAAGAAAGGGCGGGGGGAGGGTGTCATGTGGAGAGCTCGTGTTCCCTTCAGTATTGCAAAATTCGCCATGTCGAGCTTTCAGCTTAATGATCATTTTGGAATATAAAATGATAGTATTTCATCTAACAATATCTAATATGGGCTATAATTGTTTTAAAAAAAAGAACAGGCAGCCTAGATTATTAGAAATTGATAGACAAAGGTTTCACTTCAAACCTGCCTATATCCACACTCACGGTATGTTTCTGCAAGTCTTCGTAACACAAACACAAGAATGCCCTAATTCCTCTTTGACATTACCTTAAATCGAACTTGCCGGTAATAAAGACAAGTCCTGTGGACATCCACCTTGATTGTACTAACCTACAGACTGTAAATGAATCAGTGTTTTGCTCCTCTTCCAATATTCGGGCTGCAGTAGAAATAAAAATGGCACCGTATAGAAAACCGTTCCCATTATAAGGCCCTATCACTTTGATTATAAAAGCATGTGCACCATTGAGCATTAACATTGTTGACTTTATGTCTGTGACAGTGGATAACGATTCCTTCCCATTTTCCATTCGAGCTTCAGCATGAGAATTTATCGTAAAATCACAATCCAGCATTCCCATGACGAAGGGTTTTTGTCATCTTTCTAGTTTATTACCTTATTTCAGACTTTCTAGTAACCACTTAAAACCAGGCGTTGTAAACAACAGCAGAAGCAATTAGTATTAGAAAGACCAGAACAAGGAAGCAATCCATTAATCAATCTTTCTAATTAGTCAAAGAGGAATACAGACTCCAGAGTACGTGATAGGTGAAAAACAAAGGATCTAAGATGTGCTCCCAAGCATAGCCTTTTCGGTTGTATTAGATCGCTTCAGTTGTTGAGAGGTCAAGAGATAATTGACTCTTGCTGATTGCTCAAGTGAGAGGCACAGAAAAAGTATCTTCCATTTGGTAATGGCTTTTGATGATTCCATCAGTAGTGACTTATCTAACCTGATTCTCGCAGTATTTAATGGATAATGTGGATGACTATCATTTAATGGATGACTATCAGCTCTTTGATAGTCAAAGAGATAAAATCCATTAAATTGATAGTCAATTTAATGGATGACTATCAGCTCTTTGATAGTCAAAGAGCTGAATAATTGTGACTAAAAAATAAGGCTGCCTAAAATAAGTGTCCTTCTGAACATCTGAGGCTCTGAAATTAGTTCAGCGCTGTTCATATCGGAAGAAGACTTTAAAATATAATTTTAAAACTGAAGGAGGGCGTTTAAGGATGTGGGCACCGCTATTAAGATTTAAAATATAACTACCTTCAAATGAAAGCTAAAGCGTATGTACTATTACTTCAATAAGTATTTGCTTAACTTTGATGGACTTAGATTCTGGTCATTATATAGTTATTTTGATAATTAGCTTCCACATTTTAAATAAAATTATATGAAGTTGTTGTTAAATAAGTCGGGCCAAAAAAAATTTATTTTGATACCTACACAGTAGAATTTTTTTTTGGTAAAAATTTTAAAATCCTCTTTAGGCCTAAATGTAATAGTTAAACATAATTTTGTAGATAAAATTACTTCAGCAATATTATTTATTTTATTAGTCAAGTAGAAATAGGTAGTTTTTATAGTTTGATCAAGACAATAGAAAACGGAAGTAAATTCGAAAAAAAAATGGATTTTCGCCATCAAGTGGAATAGGTAAAGGGAAATTTGAGACTTGTTTCATAATATTAGGCAATATCCTTTCTACAGAGTATTTATATTTGTATGTTACAGAATGTTAGGGCATGCTACAATATGTACATTTGTGCAGTGGGCTAAAAATGTGGTCTTCTTAAATACAGCTCTTTACGCTAAAGTATAACTTTTTGTCCCGATTCTCTAAGAACGACTCATGAAACACAAAGGAAGTTTAATTAGAACAAGAAGCTTTTTAAAGCACTAAAAACTTTAGCGTAAAGAGTGAGGGACTGAAGAGGGGGTTGCAGTCCCCCCATATACGGAATAATTTCTGTTCGTTTTAAGGTTTAAAGCCGCTCCATACTTTGAGTTGAAAAAAAACCTCGCTTTTTATTTAATTCTGATATGTAGCTCCACCATTTTGAATGAGACACTAGAAGTTACAAAACTTCTTAGTGAATCTTAAAAAGATGAAATATTATTTATTGATTTTTGATGTCAAAAGAGCAACATTGAAATGGAAAACATATAGACAATATTCTAAATATGGGGGAGGGCTTTCCCCTTCCCATGGTGTCAATTGGGGGTAAAACCGTCTACTTTACAACCTTCCCAAGCCCTCTCCAGATTTTAAAAATACTTTTTTTTGTATTTTCGTCGAAAAAAACTTTACAAAAATTGAAAAAAAAACAACATAATTGTCCCTAAAGTTAGACATTAATACAAATAGCCTTAGTAATATTAGTACTAACAGCAGTAGTAGTAATAGCATGTACATAGGGCATTTTTGTTACTATAACACATCCCTGAAACTGCCCTGAAAGTTTCGACCTAATACTCTAAGCCGTTCTTGAGATACTGCTGATACGGCCTTTTGAAAGCCAGCATAGACACAGCGCGTTTCAATCCAATTCAACATACCCTTCAACATTTCTTGAAAACTTCCCCTTAAAACATCTCGCCTTGGTAGTAGTATTAGTAATAGTAGTAGAAGTAGTTGGTTATGCAAAAGTGCAGAAAAGGTGACGTTGGGTAACGAAAAGATTAATCAGGTTGATCAGCTTCACTTACCTTTAGGTAGGGCAGCCCTGTCCTTTTTCCCATAGGATCTCTAACTTTCACTTAACTTTAAGTAAGGGGCGACCCGGCTCAGTAGTAACCAAAACTCTAAAAAACGGAATTTTGATACCAGTAGATATATCAAAAGAATTGGGTTTTTATGCTGATTTCAAATGTACAAGTTTCATCAAGTTTAATCTTACCCATCAAATTTAAAAGCCTGAAAAAATGTGCCTTATTTTGGAAAAAAGCAGAAAACACCCCCTAAAAGTGCTAGAATCTTATTGAAAATTAAACCATGAGATTCAACGTATCAAAGAACCCGACTAAAGAAGTTTCAAGCTCCTATTTCCAAAATGTGGAATTATGTATTTTTTGCCAGAAGATGCGTGTTTATTTATTTTTTTTTTTTTCAGGGGTGATCGTACCGGTCCAGTAGTCCTAGAATATCGTGACAGGACTCATTCTAAAGGAAATTAAAATTTATAGTGCCCTCTTTAAGTGACCAAAAAAAATTGGAGGGCAACTTGGCCCCCTCCCACGCTCACTGTTTTCCCGAAGTCACCCCATCAAAATTTTGAGATAGCCATTTTGTTCAGGATAGTCGAAAATTTAATAAATATGTCTTTGAGGATGACGTAATCCCCACAGTTTCCGGGGGAAGGGCTGCAAGTTATAAACTTTGCCCATCGTTTACATATAGTATTGGTTTTTGGGAAGTATACAGACGTTTTCAGGAGGGTTTTTTTTTCTGGTTGGGGGGTCAGAGTAGGGGGTTATGGGGGAGTATCTTCCGATGGAGGATGGTTCCTTGGGGAAAGGGACATTTCTATGAAGGGGCGCCGGATTTAACAGAATAGTTGAAATATCTCCTAGCTATGTATTTCTAACAGAATTAATAAACAAAATTAGTATTATTTTTATTCCTTGAAAACTACTGTATACAAAACTTCGAATACCCTATCACAAAATTCATCATCTATCTTTGAATATTAGTGCGTCGAAAAAAAACTACTTCAGGCAAACTTCAGAAGTATATTAGAACTGCGGGATATGGCTATAGGTATCGTGAATGAAAATCAACTTATCCACTCTGTGTGGACTGAGGCCATTTCTCTTCTAAGTCACTATCATAGTCACTATCAGGCCTACCACCAAAAATAGTCTTTCTGCGGTCACACTAGTCGCAGGAATAGACAATAACTTGCTGGCAAGTGCGACGACGTACGAAATTTCATCGCGATTGTGTCTTCGGAACAGAAGAACATTGCCGTCACCGTCGTCTTCGGTTTCTTCCTATGTCTTTAAAAGGATGAAGTATAGTGCAACTTGATTCCTGATTGGTTCCAGCTCTTCCCGATTCGCTTCTCTTTTTTAGACAGCCTCCTTGTTCTCTTTTTCAGCCTTCTTTTTTTGGCAATGTTTCTTCAGCCCAGAAAAATTTCAAAGAAAATCATTTTTTCACACGACCTTTTTTCCACACCACCCAAGAGGTAGAGGTCAAGGCGCGTTTTTTTATAGAGGTATCGCCATTAGCCACTAATCCTCTGCTTAATTTTCATTAAAAACAATTATTGAAAATTTCAATAATTGTTTTTAATGAAAATTAAATAAAACAAGTTCTTACTAAGCAAAATTTAATGAATGTATATTTAAAAAAAAATATTTAGTATGGTCCACTTAGCCTCCTTTAGAGCCCGTGGCTTATATTTAGAAAATTCACATGTATTGTGTATTATATTTAAAAAAAACCTCTTTTCCATACCATCCAAGAGGTAGAGATCTAGGTACGTTTTTTTTAGAGGTTTTGGCAGTTTCTTTTACTCGTTAAGATTAGTCAAATACTTACTAGTCGTCTACTATAGCCACTAATCCTCTCTTTGATTTTTATTAATTATATTTACTCAATATTTACTTTCTCATATAAAGTAACTTTAAGGGGCAAGATTATTTCTAAAATAATTTAAATAAAACACGTTACAATCAGTGTAATTTTAATAAGACATTCCAGTGCTCGAACTTTTTTAGATATTTTAATTGGCGGATCAGTAATATAGACCAAAATATTTTGAGCCTTATAGCAGTAAGATTTTTGAATGTGTATTAAAAGTCCTGTTCACTAAAAAAGCATTGCATATCATCCATGGGCGCCCATATGGGGGACAGAGGGGTGCTCCAGCCCCCCTCCCCCTGGGTGAATGATGCTGGCTTATATTTTATATTTTTGTTTTGGGATTTCTATTATACAGCATTGGATGGTACGATTAGACCAGGTAAGCCCCCCTTCTAAAAGTCAGTTTATGGGCACTCATGGTGTCATCCACTAAACCCCATTTAGCAGTAACCCCATTTAGCAGTAATAAAAATTATCATTGTTAGCAGCAATTCTTATTGCTGCTATTATAAACGTTGTAGTTAATTTATCTTGAAAGGTATACAGATAATTTTGACATACCTATAATACTGATTACTCGATTTTCATTAATGATTGATGGGAATGCATGGTTGTGTTCTTACAAAATACAAAATAATTCTTAAAAATAAGGAAAGGCTTTTAAAAAAATACAAAATTCTTCTTAAAAAACATGAATTTTTTTACAAAAGTGTTCATACAAAATAAATCTTATAAAAATACATCCACTAAGGCTAGATCTTTTTTTTTAAGAAAATGAAAATAGATTCTTAAACAGGCTTCTTTTGGCTACCAAACGCACTTTTTCACATTCAGAATATATTGTACAAAATACACCATAAAACAATCACATACAATTCAAGACAAAGTATATAATTTGATTGGCTTGTGGAAAGTGCAAGTACTGGAGATGCCCGTTCCCTGCAGTTTAAGGCCTGATGGCCGGCTGGTACCGATACGGCTATTCCTGCTCGCTCAAGCTCTCTTCTGCACAAGTTTAGAATAAACATAAACGTAATAAACACAAAGTAATCCACAAAATAAAAAATAATTAATACAGAATACAAAATAGTTAATACAAAATAGTTTTTACAAAACAAACAAAATTTCATATAAATGCAAATAGTACTTACAAAAGTAGATCTAGCTCGTACCGAATATATAAAAGATCTAACAACATCCAAAATAGTTCTTACAACACAAAAATAATAATTATAAAATACAAAATAGTTCTTATAATTACAAAATACCTCATACAAAATCCAAACAATGCTCTTACTGAAAATAAAATAGTTCTTAAAAAATACAAAATAGTTACAAAATGCAAAATGATTCTTAGAAATACAAATAGTAGTTACAAAAGTAGATATAGCTCTTAAGTACCTAAGACATTCAATATAGTTATAAAATACAAAATAGTTCAAAAATATCGTAGTACCTAAGACATTCAATATAGTCATAAAATACAAAATAGTTCAAAAATATAAAAAGTTCTATTAAAATATAGAAAAGTTGTAAAAATACAAAATATTTCTTAAAAAATCCAAAATGCTATTACAGAGCATAAAATAGTTCTTAGAAAATACAAAATATGATAAATATACAAAATAGCTTTAACAAAAATACTTGTTATAAAGTTTTAAAATAGTATTTAAAAACCAGTTCTTATGAAATACAAAATTGTTCCTACAAAATAGAAAATTAGCTCTTGCCAAATACAAAATAGTTTATGCAAAATACAAAATAGCTTCATACAAAAAACAAACTATTTCTTTCAAAACCCAAAATAGTTCTCCTGAAATCAACAATCATTCTTACAAAATATACAATAAAGCTCGCATAAATTATTAACAGCAATAAAGACCACAGTGCCTTTCCATCATAAGCAGAAACAAAAGGTATTCTTTGGTAGGATAGTGAAGCTCAAACCTCGAATGAATATTCCAACTCTATATTCCAGGGCTATCCTCAAAAAAATAGAAATGAATATATATATATATATATATATATATATATATATATATATATATAATATATATATATATATATATATATATTATATATATATATATATATATATATATATATATATATATATATATATATATTATATATATATATATATATATATATATATATATATATATATATATATATATATATATATATATACATATATATATATATATATATATATATATATATATATATATATATATATATATATATTATATATATATATATATATATATATATATATATATATATATATATATATATATATATGTATGTATATATATATATATAGACTAACATCTAAAATAATTCAGAGGAGTGAATCCTTTACTCTAATCAATCATTTCTCTCTCTCTCTCTCCTCATATATATATATATATATATATATATATATATATATATATATATATATATATATATATATAATATATATATATATATATATATATATATATATTATATATATATATATATATATATATATATATATATATATATATATATATATTATATATATATATATATATATATAATATATATATATATATATATATATATATATATATATATATATATATATATATATATTATATATATATATATATATATTATATATATATATATATATATATATATATATATATATTTGCTTTATGTATATCTTTGCTTTATATAAAGCAAAAAAATAAATAGAATAATATGACAGAATTATCTGTATATCTTTCAAGAAAAAATGTTTTTTACAAAAAGGCTCATACAAAATACAAAAAAGTCTTATAAAAATACAACCACTAAGGCTACATCTTCTTTTTTAATAAAATGAAAGTTGATTCTTGAACAGGCTTCTTTTGGCTACCAAACACAGATTTTCATATTCAGAATATATTGCAAAAAATACACAATACAATATTCAAATACAATTCAAGACATAATACATAATTTGATTGGCCTGTGAAAAGTGTAAGTACTCGAGATGCCTGTTCCCTGCAGTTTAAGGCTTGATGGTCGGCTAGTACCGATAAGGCTGTTCCTGCTCGCTCAAGCTCTCTTCTGCACAAGTTTAAAATAAATATAATAAACACAAAGTAAATCCACAAAATACAAAATAGTTCATACAAAATACAAAATAGTTTTTACAAAACAAACAAAATTCATATAAAATACAATTAGTACTAACAAAAGTAGATCTTGCTCTTGCAGAATATATAAAAGATCTAACAATATCCGATATAGTTCTTACAAAACAAAATAAAACTTAAAAAATACAAACTAGTTCTTATAATTACAAAATACCTCAAACAAAATTCAAATAATGCTCTTAATGAAAATAAAATAGTTCTTAATAGTAACAAAAAATACAACATGGTTCTTAAAAAGCCAAATTGTTCTTACAAAAGTAGATCTAGCTCTTACAAAATATACAAAAGATCTAACAACATCCAAAATAATTCTTACAAAACAAAAGTATTTATTATAAAATAAAAACAGTTCTTACAATTACAAAATATCTCATACAAAAGCCAAATCATCAATTTAATGAACATAAATAGTTCTTAGAAAACACAAGACAGTTACAAAAAATGCAAAATAATTCTTAGAAAATATAAATATTTCTTAAAAAATGTGAATTAGTTCACACACAACAGAATAATTCTTACAAAAGACAAAACAGTTGCTGCAAAATTCAATATAATTCTTAAAAAATATAAAAAGTTCTCAAAAAGTCAAAAATAGTTCATACAAAATAGTTTACATGAAACAAAATATAGTTCATACAAATACAAAATAGTTCTTACAAATTAAAAAATATCAAACAGTTCGTGGTAACGAACTGTAAGTAAGAAGCGACCCGGCGCAATGGTAACTGACACTCTAAAAAACGAAATTTTGATACCAATAGATACTTCAAAAGTATCAGATTTTAATGCTGATTTCAAATATATAAGTTTAGTCAAGTTTAGTCTAACCCATCAAAAGTTACTTGGCTGAGAAAATTTGGCTGATTTTAGAAAAAAGGGGGAAATTCCCCCTAAAAATTATAGAACCTCAATGAAAATCACACCATCATATTCAGCGTATAAGAGAACCCTACTGTAGAGGTTTCAAGCACCTATCCACAAAAATGTGGAATTCTGCATTTTTTGCCAGAAGAAAGATCACGGATGCGTGTTTATTTGTTTTTATCCAGGGGTGATCGCATCGACCAAGTGGTCCTAGAAAATCGTGGGAGGGCTTATTAGAACGGAAATTAAAAGTTCTAGTTCCCTTTTTAAGTGACCAAAAAATGGAGCGTAACTAGGCCCCCTCCCACGCTCATTTTTTTCCCAAAGTCACCCGATCAAAATTTTGAGATAGCCATTTTGTTCAGCATTGTCGAAAATATTATAACTATGTCTTTTAGGATGACTTACTCCCCCGAAGTCCCCGTGGGGGAGGGCTGAAACTTATGAACTTTACCCAATGTTAACATAAAGTATTGGTTATTGATCTTTCCATGAAGGAGGTTTTCATGGGGGAAGGGACATTGCTATGAAGGGGGCGCTGGATTTCCCATCATTATTAAAGAAAAATATCAGAAATTAAATAAAAGAAAACAAGTTTTTTAACTGAAAGTAAGGAGCAACATCAAAACATAAAACGAACAGAAAATATTATGTATATGATTGGGTTCACCCCTTTGTCAATACCTCGCTCTTTAAGCCAAAGATTTTTTAGTACCTTCATAAGAGCTATTTATTCTAATTAACGGCCTATGTGATTGAGGGGTCATTTTTAAAGAATTGGAACAAAATTTGAACTATAGCTTAAAGAGCAAGTTATTGACTAGGGAGCGAACCCCCTAATATATGTATTAAGATCTATGAATATAGAAGTTCGTTACGTAAGTTAATTCGTATGTTACGTGTATGTATTACTAATAAAAACGTTGGTAAATGAAATTAAACAAGTTTCGAGAAAGCCATTTAACCAAATAAAAGTAAAATTAATATGCAAATTTTGTTTTAATTATTCGTGTATGGTGAGCCAAAATCGAAACCTGCATTAATTCAAACACGTTCAAAAATTAAATAAAAAAAAACAAGTTTTTTTAACTGAAAGTAAGGAACGACGTTAAAACTTAAACGAACAGAAATTATTCCGTATATGAAAGAGGCTGTCCCCTCTTCAACGCCTCGCTCTTTACGCTAAAATTTGACCTTCTCACAATTCTTTTTTTTTAAACAATAAAAAACTTTAGCGTAAAGAGCGAGAGGTTGAGGAGGGGACAGCCCCTTTCATATATGGAATAATTTCTGTTCGTTTTCAGTTTTAACGTCGTTCCTTACTTTCAGTTTTTATTTAATTACCTATAAAATCGAATAGGCTTCATACAAAACGCAAAATATATAGTATTCAAATAATGCTAAATTCAAATAATGCTCAGAATGAAAATAAAATAGTTCTTAAAAAATACATAAAAGCCAAATAATTAACTTAATGAACATAAATAGTTCTTAGAAAATACATGACTGTTACAAAAAAATGTAAAATAATTCTTAGAAAACATAAAATATTTCTTAAAAATGCGAAATAGTTCATACACAACAGAATAATTCTTACAAAAGACAAAACAGTTGCTACAAAATTCAATATAATTCTTAAAAAATATAAAAAGTTCTCACAAAGTCAAAAAAAGTTCATACAAAATAGTTTACATGAAATAAAATATAGTTCATAAAAATACAAAATAGTTCTTACAAATAAAATAAATATCAAACAGTTCGTGGTAACGAACTGCAAGTAAGGAGCGACCCGGCTCAATGGTAACCGACACTCTAAAAAACGGAATTTTGATACCAATAGATACATTAAAAGAATCAGATTTTAATGTTGATTTCAAATATATAAGTTTCATCAAGTTTAGTCTAACCCATCAAAAGTTACCCGACTGAGAAAATTTAGCTGATTTTAGAAAAAGGAGGAAATACCCCTTAAAAGTTATAGAACCTTAATAAAAATCACACCATCGTATTCAGCGTATAAGAGAACCCTACTGTAGAGGTTTCACGTACCTATCTAAAAAAAATGTGGAATTTTGCATTTTTTGCCAGAAGAAAGATCACGGATGCGTGTTTATTTGTTTTTTTTTTTCCAGGGGTGATCGCATCGACCAAGTGGTCCTAGAAAATCGTGGGAGGGCTTATTAGAACGGAAATTAAAAGTTCTAGTGCCCTTTTTAAGTGACCAAAAAATGGAGGGCAACTAGGCCCCCTCCCACGCTCGTTTTTTCCCAAAGTCACCCGATCAAAATTTTGAGATAGCCATTTTTTCAGCATTGTCGAAAATATGATAACTATGTCTTTTAGGATGACTTACTCCCCCGAAGTCCCCGGAGGAGGACTGAAACTTTTGAACTTTACCCAATGTTAACATATAGTATTGGTTATTGGGAAGTATACAGACGTTTTCAGGGGGGATTTTTTCTGGTAGGTGGGGGGGGGGCTGGGGGTTATATGGGAGGATCTTTCCATGAAAGAAGTTTTCATGGGGGAAGGGACATTGCTATGAAGGGGGCGCTGGATTTCCAATCATTATTAAAGAAAAAATCAGAAATTAAATAAAAGAAAACAAGTTTTTTAACTGAAAGTAAGGAGCAACATCGAAACTTAAAACGAACAGAAAATATTACGTATATGATTGGGTTCACCCCTTAGTCAATACCTCGCTCTTTAAGCCAAAGATTTTTTAGTACCTTAATAAGAGCTATTTATTCTAATTAACGGCCTTTGTGATTGAGGGGTAATTTTTGAAGAATTGGAACAAGATTCGAACTTTAGCTTAAAGAGCAAGGTATTGACTAGGGAGCAAACCCCCTAATATATGTATTAAAATCTATGAATATAGAAGTTAGTTACGTAAGTTATTTCGTAAGTTACGTGTATGTATTACTAATAAAAACGTTCGTAAATGAAATTAAAGTTTCGAGAAAGCCATTTAACCAAATAAAAGTAAAATTAATATGCAAATTTTGTTTTAATTATTCGTGTATGGTGAGCCAAAATCGAAACCTGCATTAATTCAAAAACGATCAAAAGTTAAATAAAAAAAAAACTTTTTTTTTAACTGAAAATAAGGAACGACGTTAAAACTTAAACGAACAGAAATTATTCCGTATATGAAAGGGGCTGTCCCCTCTTCAACGCCTCGCTCTTTACGCTAAAGTTTGACCTTCTCACAACTCTATTTTTTTAAACAATAAAAAACTTTAGCGTAAAGAGCGAGGCGTTGAGAAGGGGACAGCCCCTTTCATATACGGAATAATTTCTGTTCGTTTTAAGTTTTAACGTCGTTCCTTACTTTCAGTTAAAAAAATTTGTTTTTTTTTATTTAATTACTTACAAAATCGAATATGCTTCATACAAAACGCAAAATAATTCCTACAAAATAGTTCTCACAAAGAAAGATATCTTTATAAAACACAAATAGTACCTATGACATTCAACATAGTTATAAAATACAAAATAGTTCTTACAAAATACAAAAAATACAAAAATAATACAAAGTAATAAAAAATACAAAAATAATAAACAATATATAAAATACACAATAATACAAAAATTTTATATGTACAAAATATTTTCTACAAAACCCAAAATGTTTTTCCAGAACACAAAATAGTTCTTAGAAAATACAAAATATGGTAAATATACAAAATAGCTTTAACAAAACACAAAATACTTCTTACAAAGTTTCAAAATAGTGTTTAAAGACCAAATCCTACGAAATACAAAATTGTTCCTACAAAATAGAAAATAGCTCTTACCAAATACAAAACATTTTTTACAAAGTATAAAATAGCTTCATAAAAAATACAAACTAGTTCTTTCAAAACACAAAGTGGTGTTATAAAATCAAAAATCATTCTTACAAAATATACAATAAAGATCTTGTTAATTATAAACAGCAATGAAGACCCGCTGCCTTTCCATCATAAGCACAAACAAAAGGTAAAACAACAGTTATTTTCTTTTAGGATAGTGAAGCTCAAACCTCAAATTAATATTTCGACCCTATATCCAAGGAATGTCCTCAGAAAAATAAAAATGAATATATATACATATACATATATATATATATATATATATATATATATATATATATATATATATATATATATATACATATATATATATATATATATATATATATATATATATATATATATATATATATATATATATATTATATATATATATATATATATATATATTATATATATATATATATATATATATATATATATATATATATATATATATATATATATATATATATTATATATATATATATATATATATATATATATATATATATATATATATATATGTATTTGCTTTATTTATATATTTGCTTTATATAAAGCAAAAAATAAATAGAACAATATGACAGAATTATCTGCATATCTTTCAAGATAAAATTAACAACAAAGTTTAAAAAACTAATAGTAATAAGACTTACTGCTAATAATAAAAAAATCGGAAAATACATAATATTTCAACTTATTTCTGATCAGTCTGTACATTATTTCTTGTTATTCTTAAAATTATAGTATTCTCAAATATTCCTATGCAGATGACTAGGTAATGGTTACTTTGGAAATTGCACCAACGAAGTAGCTTATTATTTCTTTAGCCTTATCTTTAGCCTTATCTTTATTTCTTTAGCCTTATCTTCAAGTAAACTATCTGAATAACCTTAAGAAAAAAGTCAGGGAGTGAATTAATATCCAATTTACAGCTCTTATAAATGTGACTGTATTTTATATTCTACCTTAATTCTAAAAATGCTTTCTTTCAAACATTTCTTTCAGGAATTGTCTTTAAACATTTTTCTGATCTTTTTGTTGTTGACATAAAAACTCGGATCAAGGAGCTAATTTAAAATTCTAGACCAATCCAAATATCGATTTTAATTAATGTATTTTAATTTTCAATTTAATTCATTTAAATTTCATTTATTATTATTTTTCTCTTTTTTACCAGAATGAATAAAAAACGAACATAAATTAGATAAACATGATATTAGATATGGCCATACTAGAAAAATTCAGAAATAATTATGTTAATTATGATTTTAAAACTTACTTTTGTTTTACTAATTAGAAATTCATGGCTTATTTAGATATCAGCTGATATTAGATATCAGATATTAGCATGTCTTAGGATGAAAGGATTAGAATGGCTTTTGAGTCTTCGACGGAAAGTTAATACAAAACAGAATGCAAACAGGGGTTAATGCTAAACCCTATGCTTTCTAAAAGCAAGAATATAATTATTACTTTGTTGATAAAAATTCTTTTAAGTGTTTTCGCTTTTATAACTTTAAGAAATCGAAAATTAGTTAAAATTTTAAGGAATATATATATAGTCATATCTATAGAAAATGCATCTAATAGAAATTTTGAGATAGCCATTCTATTCAAAATAGTCTAAATATCATATAACCTGGCTTTTGGGGTTGAAACAAACCCCACAGATAAGGGGCAAGGACTGTAAGTTATGACCAGGGGGTATTTAAGGTTTTTATTGAAGGGATGGTTGTTTAAGTTTAGAAGAGGCTTTGTCTTTCTCCCTGAAAAAGACTATGTCAATATAAAACGAACAGAAATCAATTAAAAAACTTTTCCACAAAATAAGTTTTTCAAAAAATAAGTGAAGAACTCCATTAAATCAAAAATGAACAAAAATACAATCAAATTATGACCAAGCATACAACTACCACAAATCAGTATCAATAAATAAATGAAACCCAAAACAAACAGAAATTAAAATAAGTCAAACTCAAAACGAGCAGAAATTAATATGAGTAGGGTTCTAAACCCCATGCGTTCTAAAAGCTAGAATATAATTTATATTTTACTGAAAAAAAATTCAAATGAACTTACTGAAAAAAATGTGTATGGTCAGTTTACTGAACAAAATACAATCAAATAATCTACCAAGCATACAACTACCACAAATCAGTATAAATAAATAAATGAAACCCAAAAAGTGGAATTTAAAATACGTCAAACTCAAAACGAGCAGAAATTTATCTGAGTATGGTTCTAAACCCTATGCTTTCTAAAAGTCAGAATATAATTTGTATTTTATTCAAAAATTTTTTTTTTAATTTTTTCACTTTTATAACCTAAAGAAATCAAAAATTAATTAAGATTTTATGGAATAAATATCAGCATAAGTACATTAAACTGACAATGCAAATTTTTTCAATAAATTCATTTGAATTTTTTTCAGTTCTTTACTGAAAACGTTTGATACTAAGAGCTCAAAATCTTATTCTATGGCCAAAAAATTATTCATAATTAATTCTATTTCTAAAAATAACCTTGAAAGCACTGGCGTTGTTTCAGGCGGGCAATGATTTGGAGAAAAAATGATTCTATAGCCCATGCTCTTGACTTTTCGGATCGAGATCCCTCTTGTCCCCCCCCCCCAATAAAGTGTTGGAGCTACATCCCTGCTTGAGAGCTCCGATGACTGCTAATAAGGTAATTTTTAACATGAGAAGAATTATTATTGTAAGTTAGTCATCTTTCGAGCTTCAATTATTACCACACGCCAACCTATGTATGTATTTATAATTAGTCCAGAAAATGTGTCAAAAACGGTATTAGTTTTTTTTCTTTTTCATATTTTTTTCAGTAAATTCATTTGAATTTTTTTCAGCTCCTTACTCAAAATGTTTGACACTAAGAGCTCAAAATCTTATTCTATGGGCAAAAAAAATTTATTCATAATTAATTCTATTTCTAAAAATAACCTTGAAAGCACTGGCGTTGTTTCAGGCGGGCAATGATTTGGAGAAAAAATGATTCTATAGCCCATGCTCTTGACTTTTCGGATCGAGATCCCTCTTGTCCCCCCCCCCCAATAAAGTGTTGGAGCTACATCCCTGCTTGAGAGCTCCGATTCAACTTCGTAATTCCCATTAATTTTAACATGACTGCTAATAAGGTAATTTTTAACATGAGAAGAATTATTATTGTAAGTTAGTCATCTTTCGAGCTTCAATTATTACCACACGCCCACCAATGTATGTATTTACAATTAGTCAAGAAAATGTGTCAAAAACAGTATTAATTTTCTTCTTTTTCATTTTAATTTTTTTAATTGTATTTTTATTCCACATTCACAGAATTTTCATTCAAAATTTTCAAGGGAACTAGAAATTCAAGGGAAAAAATTCAAATGAATTTACTGAAAAAAATATGCATTGCCAGTTTATTGTACATATGCTGATATTTATTCCTTAAAATCTTAATTAATTTTTGATTTCTTAAAGTTATAAAAGTGAAAACATTAAAAAGAATTGAATAAAATAAAAATTATATTCTGGCTTTTAGAAAGCATAAGGCTTAGAACCCTAATCAGATTAGTTTCTGCTCGTTTTGAGTTTAAAATATTTTAATTTATGTTTGTCTTGGGTTTCATTTATTTGTTGATGTTGATTTGTGGTAGTTGTATGCTTGGTAGATTATTTGATTCTATTTTGTTCAGTAAACTGACCATACACATTTCTTTCAGTAAATTCATTTGAATTTTTTTCAGTATAATACAAATTATATTCTAGCTTTTACAACGCATGGGGTTTAGAACCCTACTCATATTATTTTCTGCTCGTTTTGAGTTTGACGTATTTTAATTTCTGTTTGTTTTGGGTTTCATTTATTTATTGATACTGATTGGTGGTAGTTGTATGCTTGCTACATAATTTGATTCTATTTTTGTTCATTTTTGGTTTAATGGAGTTTTTTATTTTTTTTGAAAAACTTATTTTGTGGAAAAAGTTTTTTTTAGTTAATACTAATAAAAACATAAGAACATAGAGGTTCGTTACGTAAGTTAATTCGTAAGTTACGTCGGAACAAAATTTCGAGAAAGCCATTTAGCCAAAAAAAGAAAATTAATATGCAAACTTCGGTTTAATTATGCATGTACGGCGAGCCAATTTCAAAGCTGCATTAATTAAAAAACGTTCAGAAATTAAATAAAAAAACAAGTTTTTTTAACTGGAAGTAAGAAGCGAAATTAAAACTTAAAACGAGCAGAAATTATTCTGTATATGAAAGGGGATGTCCCCTCCTCAGTACCTCGCTCTTTACGCTAAAGTCTGACTCTGTCTCACAAGTTTATTTTTTAAAACAATAAAAAACTTTAGCGCAAAGAGCAACGCGTTGAGGAGGGGACAGCCCCTTTCATATACGGAATAATTTCTGTTCGTTTTAAGTTTTAATGTTGCTCCTTACTTTCAGTTAAAAAAAACTTGTTTTTTTTTACATTTAATTACTAGTAAAGACGGCGGGAGCAATAAAAATGTTAAAAGTAGAATAACCAAGGCTCGTTTTTTTTGTTTTTTTTTACATTTGAAAAAAGTTTGGAAGAATAGGAAGATAAGTCTGCAAACCAAGTTTAGAATCTTGGAAGCTACAGTGATGACCTTGGTCAAACAAAATCTTAAAACATATAAAAACCACGTTTAATATTTTCAAAACTCAAATTGAGAATGGTATAGATATGTTAGTCATGACTTTTACTATTAGAAAAATGATGTTTGTAGTAGCACTTTTTTTTGGATTGAATTTTTTTGGACATCGAAATGCTTCAAATTTTTTTACGTATCTTAAAATGACATGAAATATGCTTACGGCTCTACTAGTCGTACTCTATGCTTGCTCTTAGACACGACACCGCTTTCCCACTGGTACGCTATGGCAGGTTATCTGCACTGCCTAGTTTATTGCATGTATTAAATCAGTATTTTTTGTGCAGTGGAAGGATAAAAACATAATTCATATCTTTAAAAAAGTGAAGATGAAGCATTTTAAGAAAGTGTGTTCACATGATAGTTTTATTGTAGCATTGAATGCTGAGGAGGAGAAGTATTTGAAATATGAAGCAAGTAAAACTGGTAGCACTATCGGAAACGTATGCGTGCGTTGTCATGACAGTAAGGAAGGAAATTTCTTTGGAGTACCAAAAAGATTCAACTCTTATGAAGGTGGATATGCGAGATTGAGATCTCCGGATATAATTACACTCAAAGAGAATGCCAACATGAAAATAATAGTTGATGAAGAGGGGCATCTTCTTGCTAGTGCTTGTGGTAACATGTTGCCCAGTGCTAAACCATATCGTTAGCTTTCGGGCCTTAGCATTCAAATGAAAGCAAAGAGGAAAAGAAAGGCCTACTCTTCTACTTATATCATAAACCATATCTTGTCTACTTGCCGAAACTGTTACCTGTGTAAAAATAATGTTGTAATAGACCGTGAATTTCCCGGAAAAATAAAAAGGGCATTGGCGGAAAATATCACTAAGGAATATAAAGAGGAAACGATGAAAAACAAAGCACAAGTGAACATTATTACTAGCATTGATCAAACACTCAATGAACCGAATAACACCAAAGACGAAACGCATATTGAACCTGTCGGTGACACACCCGTAAAAATTGTGTATGACTCAAAATGGAATAATGATTATTCTACTGATTACGAACTAAGAGAAGACAATAGGTACAATATCAAGAGAGACCATGGTGGACTATTTTATGGAAAAGATTCAAAATGTCCAAAGTTGTTCATTGATATTAATAATGTATAATAATATATTTCTTGTATTGATATTCTACATGACAATGTTTCATTAAAAATATGTTATGCATTACATTGTTATATGTTCACTATTTTTAGACTATGCTAGCATATCAAACATTTAGAATGTCTATAAAAATATCGGATATGTAAGAAAAGGAATTTGCATACATCATATTTCGGATATATAGGTTAACATGGAGAAAATCTAAGTATCAGAATGAATAAATTCATTATCAACATCTTTTGTCGGTTAGGTCAGCAAAATTTATAAAAATCTTAGTATCAGAGCGAATAGATTCTTTATCAACATCCATAGCCGGAATGTCAGTTAACATTACCAAAACCTAGGTGTCAGGGTGACTAAATTCTCTATTAACATCTATTGTCAGATACATGGGATAACATTGACAAAATCTAAGTATAAGAGTGAATAAATTTTTTTATCAGCATCTTTGTCGGATACAACAGATAAAATTGAGAAAATCTAGGCATCAGAATCAATAACTTCTTTATCAATATCATTTGACAGATACGTTTAATAGCGTCAGAGTGAATAAATTCTTTATCATTGTCTTTTGTCAGATATGATTGATAAAATGCAGAAAATCTAAGCATCAGAGTGAATAATTTCTTTATCAATGTCTTTTGACAGATACGTTTGATAATACTGAGCAAATCTAAGTATCATAGTAAATAAATTCCTTATCAATGTCTTTTTGATAGATACATTTGATAACACTGACAAAATTTAAGTATCAAATTGAACAAATTCTTTATTAACATTCTTTATCGATATCATTTGTCGGATACGTCGGATAACATTGACAAAATCAATGTATTAGAATGAAGAAGTTCTTTATCATTATCCAAAGTCGGATATGTCATTGTGAAAAAATTGTAAGTAAGTAACAAACTCTTTCTTGAATTCACCTCTTGGATACACAATACAGAAATTTCATTCAAGAAACTATGAAAAAAATTGTAAGTAAGTAACAAACTCTTTCTTGAATTCACCTCTTGGATACACAGTACAGACATCTCATTCAAGAAATTATGAAAAAATTGTAAATAGGTAGCAAACTTTTTGTTGAATTCACCTCTTGGATATACAATACAGAAATTTCATTCATGAAATCATGAAAACATTGTAAGTAAGTAACAAACTCTTTCTTGAATTCACCTCTTGGATACACATTATAGACATTTCATTTAAGAAACTATGAAAAAATTGTAAGTAAGTAACAAACTCTTTCTTGAATTCACCTCTTGGATACACAGTACAGACATCTCATTCAAGAAATTATGAAAAAATTGTAAGTAAGTAACAAATTCTTTCTTGAATTCATCTCTTGGATACACAATACAGAAATTTTATTCAAGAAACTATGAAAAAAGAATTGTAAGTAAGTAAAAACATTTGATACACAATACGTATTGTGTAAATCTTGGATACACAATACGGAAATTTCATTAAAAAAATTATAAAAAATTGTAAGTAAGTAACGAACTCTTTCTTGAATTAACCTCTTGGATACACAAAATAGAAATTTCAATCATGAAATCATGAAAAAATTGTAAGTAAGTAACAAACTCTTTATTGGATTCACCTCTTGGATACACAATGCAGAAATTTTATTTATAAAACTATGAAAAATGTAAGTAAGTAACAAACTCTTTTTGAACTCACCTCTTGAATACACAATACAGAAATTTAATTCAAGAAATTATGAAAAAAATTGTAAGTAAGTAAGTAACAAACCCTTTCTTGAATTACCCTCTTAGATACACAATACGGAAGTTTCATTCAAGAATTTATGAAAAAATTGTAGGTAAGTAACAAACTCTTTCTTTATTTCGCTTCCTGGACACACAATACAGCAATTTCATTCAAGAAATCCTGAAAAAAATTAAGTAAGTAGCATGCTCTTTCTTGAATTCACCTCTTGGATACACATTGCAGACATTTGATTCAAGAAATTTTAAAAAATGTAAATAAGTAACAAACTCTTTTTGAACT
Organism: Artemia sinica; assembly: GCA_027921565.1. Taxonomy (NCBI): domain Eukaryota; kingdom Metazoa; phylum Arthropoda; class Branchiopoda; order Anostraca; family Artemiidae; genus Artemia; species Artemia sinica. Next base: position 8,362,424 of record CM051265.1, on the reverse strand, counting down.
CACCTCTTGAATACACAATACAGAAATTTCATTCAAGAAACTGTGAAATAAAAATTGTAAGTAAGTAATGACAAACTCTTTCTTGAATTTGCCTCTTGGATACACAATACGAAAATTTCATTCAAAAAATTATGAAAAAATTGTAAGTAAGTAACAAACTCTTTCTTGATTTCGCTTCCTGGACACACAACACAGCAATTTCATTCAAGAAATCATGAAAAAATTGTAAGTAAGTAACAAACTCTTTCTTGAATTCTCATCATGGATTCACAATACAGAAAAGACATTCGAGAAATAATGAAAAAATTGTAAGTAAGTAACAAACTCTTTCTTGAATTCTCATCCTGAATACACAATACAGATATTTCATTCAAGAAATTATGAAAAAATTATAAGTAAGTAACAAATTCTTTCTTGAATTCGCCTCTTGGATACATAATACAGAAATTTTATTCAAGAAATTATGAAAAAATTGTAAGTAAGTAACAAACTCTTTCTTGAATTCACCTCTTGGATACACAATACAGAAATTACATTCATGAAATTATGAAAAACTGTAAGTAAGTAACAAACTTTTTTTGAATTAACCTCTTAAATACACAATACAGAAATTTCATTCAAGAAACTATGAAAAAAGAATTGTAAGTAAGTAACAAACTCTTTCTTAAATTCACCTCTTGGATACACATTATAGACATTTCATTCAAGAAATTATGAAAAAATTGTAAGTAACAAACTCTTTCTTGAATTCACCTCTTGGATACACATTATAGACATTTCATTCATGAACTTATGAAAAAATTGTAAGTAAGTAACAAACTCTTTCTTGAACTCACCTCTTGGATACAAAATACAGAAATTTCATTTATGAAATTATAAAAAAAATTATAAGTAAGTAACAAACTCTTTTTGCATTCACCTCTTGAATAAAAAACACAGAAATTTCATTCAAGAAACTATGAAAAAAATTGTAAGTAAGTAAGTAACAAACTCATTCTTGAATTCACCTCTTGGATACACAATATGCAAATTTCATTCAAGAATTTATGAAAAAATTGTAAGTAAGTAACAAACTCTTTCTTGAATTCGCATCATGGATAAAAAATGCAGAAATTTAATTCAAGAAATTATGAAAAAATTGTAAGTAAGTAACAAACTCTTTTTTGAATGTACCTCTTGGATACACAATACATAAATTTCATTCAAGAAATTATGAAAATATTGTAAGTAAGTAACAAAATCCTTCTTGAATTCACCTCTTGGATACACAATACGGAAATTTCATTCAAGAAATCATGAAAAAATTGTAAGTAAGTAACAAACTCTTTCTTGAATTCTCATCCTGGATACACAATACAGAAATTTCATTCAAGAAATTATGAAAAAATTGTAAGTGGGTAACAAATTCTTTCTTGAATTCACCTCTTGGATACACAATACAGAAATTTCATTCAAGAAACTATGAAAAAAGAATTGTAAGTAAGTAAAAAACTCTTTCTTGAATTCACCTCTTGGATACACATTATAGACATTTCATTCAAGAAATTGTGAAAAAATTGTAAGTAAATAACAAACTCTTTCTTGAATTCGCCTCTTGAAAACACATTATAGACATTTCATTCATGAACTTATGAAAACGTTGTAAGTAAGTAACAAACTCCTTCTTGAATTCACATCTTGGATTCACAGCACAGACATTTCATTCAAGAAATTATGAAAAAATTGTAAGTAAGTAACAAACTCTTCCTTAAATTCTCATCCTGGATACACAATACAGAAATTTCATTCAAGAAACTATGAAAAAAGAATTGTAAATAATTAAAAAACTCTTTCTTGAATTCACCTCTTGGATACACATTATAGACATTTCATTCAAGAAATTATGAAAAAAATGTAAGTAAGTAACAAACTCTTTCTATAATTCGCCTCTTGGATACACATTATAGACATTTCATTCATGAACTTATTAAAAAATTGTAAGTAAGTAACAAACTCTTTCTTGAATTCACCTCTTGGATACACGTTACAGACATTTCATTCAAGAAATTATGAAAATATTGTAAGTAAGTAACAAACTCCTTCTTGAATTCACCTCTTGGATACACGTTACAGACATTTCATTCAAGAAATTATGAAAAAATTGTAAAGAAGTAACAAACTCTTTCTTGAATTCACCTCTTGGATACACAATACAGACATTTCATTCAAGAAATCATGAAAAAATTGTAAGTAAGTAACAAACTCCTTCTTGAATTCACATCTTGGATTCACAGCACAGACATTTCATTCAAGAAATTATGAAAAAATTGTAAGTAAGTAACAAACTCTTCCTTAAATTCTCATCCTGGATACACAATACAGAAATTTCATTCAAGAAACTATGAAAAAAGAATTGTAAATAATTAAAAAACTCTTTCTTGAATTCACCTCTTGGATACACATTATAGACATTTCATTCAAGAAATTATGAAAAAAATGTAAGTAAGTAACAAACTCTTTCTATAATTCGCCTCTAGGATACACATTATAGACATTTCATTCATGAACTTATTAAAAAATTGTAAGTAAGTAACAAACTCTTTCTTGAATTCACCTCTTGGATACACGTTACAGACATTTCATTCAAGAAATTATGAAAATATTGTAAGTAAGTAACAAACTCCTTCTTGAATTCACCTCTTGGATACACGTTACAGACATATCATTCAAGAAATTATGAAAAAATTGTAAAGAAGTAACAAACTCTTTCTTGAATTCACCTCTTGGATACACATTACAGACATCTCATTCAAGAAATTATGAAAAAATTGTAAGTAAGTAACAAACTCTTTCTTGAATTCACCTCTTGGATACACAATGTAGAAATTTTATTTATAAAACTATGAAAAAATTGTAAGTAAGTAACACACTCTTTTTGAATTCACCTCTTGAATACACAATACAGAAATTTCATTCAAGAAATTATGAAAAAAATTGTAAGTAAGTAACAAGCCCTTTCTTGAATTACCCTCTTGGATGCACAATACGGAAGTTTCATTCAAGAATTTATGAAAAAATTGTAGGTAAGTAACAAACTCTTTCTTTATTTCGCTTCCTGGACACACAATACAGCCGTTTCATTCAAGAAATCATGAAAAAATTTTAAGTAAGTAACATGCTCTTTCTTAAAATCACCTCTTGGATACACATTGCAGACATTTCATTCAAGAAATTAAAGAAAAATGTAAATAAGTAACAAATTTTTTGAACTCACCTCTTGAATACATAATACAGAAATTTCATTCAAGAAACTGTGAAATAGAAATTGTAAGTAAGTAAGTAACAAACTCTTTCTTGAATTCACCTCTTGGATACACAATACGGAAATTTCATTCAAAAAATTATAAAAAAATTGTAATTAAGTAACAAACTCTTTCTTGATTTCACTTCCTGGACACACAACACAGCAATTTCATTCAAGAAATCATGAAAAAATTGTAAGTAGGTAACAAACTCTTTCTTGAATTCTAATCCTGGATTCAAAATACAGACAAGTCATTCAAGAAATTGTGAAAAAATTGTAAGTAAGTAACAAACTCTTTCTTGAATTCTCATCCTGGATACACAATACAGAAATTTCATTCAAGAAATTATGAAAAAACTATAAGTAGGTAACAAATTCTTTCTTGAATTCACCTCTTGGATACATAATACAAAAATTTCATTCAAGAAATTATGAAAAAATTGTAAGTAAGTAACAAACTCTTTCTTGAATTAACCTCTTGGATACACAATACAAAAATTTCATTCAAGAAATTATGAAAAAATTGTAAGTAAGTAACAAACTCTTTCTTGAATTAACCTCTTGAATACACAATACAGAAATTTCATTCAAGAAACTATGAAAAAAGAATTGTAAGTAAGTAACAAACTCTTTCTTGAATTCACCTTTTCGATACACATTATAGACATTTCATTCAAGAAATTATGAAAAAGTTCTAAGTAACAAACTCTTTCTTGAATTCGCCTCTTGGATACACATTATAGACATTTCATTCATGAATTTATGAAAAAAATGTAAGTAAATAACAAACTCTTTCTTGAATTAGCCTCTTGGATACACAATACGGACATCTCATTCAAGAAATTATGAAAACATTGTAAGTAAGTAACAAATTCCTTCTTGAATTCACCTGTTGGATACACATTCCAGACATTGCATTCAAGAAATTATGAAAAAATTGTAAGTAAGTAACAAACTCTTTCTTGAATTAACCTCTTGGATACACAATACAAAAATTACATTCATAAAATTATGAAAAAATTGTAAGTAAGTAACAAACTCTTTTTGAATTAACCTCTTGAATACACAATACAGAAATTTCATTCAAGAAATTATGAAAAAAATTGTAAGTAAGTAAGTAACCAACCCTTTCTTGAAGTACCCTCTTGGATACACAATACGGAAGTTTCATTCAAGACATTATGAAAAAATTGTAAGTAAGTAACAAACTCTTTCTTTATTTCGCTTCCTGCACACACAATACAGCAATTTCATTCAAGAAATCATGAAAAAATTTTAAGTAAGTAACATGCTCTTTCTTGAATTCACCTCTTGGATACACAATACAGACATATCATTCAAGAAACTATAAAAAAAAATTGTAAGTAAGTAACAAACTCTTTCTTGAATTCACCTCTTGGATACACATTGCAGACATTTCATTCAAGAAATTTTGAAAAAAAATGTAAATAAGTAACAAATTTTTTGAACTCACCTCCTGAATAAACAATACAGAAATTTCATTCAAGAAACTATGAAATAAAAATTGTAAGTAAGTAAGTAACAAACTCTTTCTTGAAGTTGCCTCTTGGATACACAATACGAAAATTTCATTAAAAAAATTATGAAAAAATTGTAAGTAAGTAACAAACTCTTTCTTGATTTCGCTTCCTGGACACAAAACACAGCAATTTCATTCAAGAAATCATGAAAAAATTTTAAGTAAGTAACATGCTCTTTCTTGAATTCACCTCTTGGATTCACAATACAGAAATTTCATTCAAGAAATTGTAAAAAAAAAATTGTAAGTAAGTAACAAACTCATTCTTGAATTCACCTCTTGGATACACAATACAGAAATTTCATTCAAGAAATTATGAAAAAATTGTAAGTAAGTAACAAAATCTTTCTTGTATTCACCTCTTGGATACACATTACAGACATTTCATGCAAGAAATTATGAAATATTATAAGTAAGTAACAAACTCTTTCTTGAATTCGCCTCTTGGATACACAACACAAAAATTTTATTCAACGAATTATGAAAACATTTTAAGTAAGTTACAAACTCCTTCTTGAATTCACCTCTTGGATACACATTATAGACATTTCATTCAAGAAATTATAAAAAACTGTAAGTAAGTAACAAACCCTTTCTTGAATTCACCTCTTGGATACACATTATAGACATTTCCTTCAAGAAATTATGAAACAATTGTAAGTAAGTAACAAACTCTTTCTTGAATTCACCTCCTGGATACACAATACAGACATCTCATTCAAGAAAAAATGAAAAAATTGTAAGTAGGTAACAAACTCTTTTTTGAATTCATCTCTTGGATACACAATACAGAAATGTCATTCATGAAATTATGAAAAAATTGTAAGTAAGTAACAAACTCTTTCTCGAATTTTCCTCTTTGATACACAATACAGAAATTTGATTCATGAACTTATGAAAAAATGGTTAGTAAGTAACAAACTCTTGTTGAATTCACCTCTTGAATACACAATACAGGAATTTCTTTCAAGAAACTATGAAAAAAATGTATGTAAATAGGCAACAAACTCTTTTTTGAATTCGCCTCTTGGATCCACAATACCGAAATTTCATTCAAGAAATTAAAAAAATTGTAAGTAAGTAACAAACTCTTTCTTGAATTCGCCTCTTGGATACAAAATACAGAAATTACATTCAAGAAATTATGAAAACATTGTAAGTAAGTAACAACTTCTTGTTGAATTCACCCCTTGAATACACATAACAGACATTTCATTCAAGAATATAAGAAAAAATTAAGTAAGTAACAAACTCTTTCTGGAATTCACCCCTTGGATACGCAATACAGACAGCTCATTCAAGAAATTATGAAAAATTGTAAGTGGGTAACAAACTCTTTCTTGAATGCAACTCTTGGATACATAATACAGAAATTTCATTCATGAAATTAAGTAACAAACTCTTTCTTGAATTCGCCTCTTGGAAACAAAATCCAGAAATTTCATTCAAGAAATTATGACAAAATTGTCTGTTGAAGTTATTTTAGACTGGTTATAGATGGCAGCACAACCGCTCAGACACACAGTCATAGTGAGAGAGACATGCAAAAAGTTAGGTTAATTTAGGTTCAATTAGAGTGGTGGGCCACTCTAAGTGAACCTATATTAACCTAACCTTTTTCATGTCTCTCTCACTATGACTGTGTGTCCGAGGGGCTTTGCTGCCATCTAAAACCACTCTAAACTAATTCAACAGACAATTTTTTCATAATTTCTTGAATAAAATTTCTGTATTGTGTATCCAAGAGGCGAATTCAAGAAAGAGTTTGTTACTTACTTACTTACAATTTTTTTCATAGTTTCATGAATGAAATTTCTGTATTGTTCATTCAAGAGGTGAATTCAAGACAGAGTTTGTTACTTACTTACAATTTTTTCGTAATTTCAGGAATGAAATTTCTGTATTGTGTATCCAAGATGAGAATTCTAGAAAGAGTTTGTTACTTATTTATAATTTTTTCATGATTTCATGAATGAAATTTCTGTATTGTGTATCCAAGAGCTGAATTCAAGAAAGAGTTTGTTACCTACTTTCAATTTTTTCATAATTTCTTGAATGAAATGTCTGTAATGTGTATCCAATAGGTGAATTCAAGAAGGAGTTTGTTACTTACTTACAATTTTTTCAAAATTTATTGAATGAAATGTCTGTAATGTGTATCCAATAGGTTAATTCAAGAAGGAGTTTGTTACTTACTTACAATGTTTTCATAACTTCTTAAATGTAATTTCAGTATTCCATATCCAAAAGGCGAATTCAAGAAAGAGTTTGTTACTTACTTACACTTTTTCATAATTTCTTGAATAAAATTTCTGTATTGTGTATCCAAGAGGCGAATTCAAGAAACAGTTTATTAAACTTACAATTTTTTTATTATTTCTTGAATGAAATGTCTGTAATGTGTATCCAGGATGAGAATTCAAGAAAGAGTTTTTTACTTACTTACAATTTTTTCATGATTTCTTGAATGAAATTGCTGTATTGAGTGTCCAGGAAGGGAATTCAAGAAAGAGTTTTTTACTTACTTACAATTTTTTCATAATTTCTTGAATGAAATTTCCGTATTGTATATCCAAGAGGTGAATTCAAGAAAGAGTTTGTTACTTACTTACTTACAATTTTTTTCATAGTTTCTTGAATGAAATTTCTGTATTGTGTATTCAAGAGGTGAATTCAAGAAAGATTTTGTTACTTAATTACAATTTTTTCACAATTTCTTGAATGAAATGTCTATAACGTTTATCCAAGAGGTGAATTCAAGAAGGAGTTTGTTACTTACTCACAATGTTTTCATAATTTCTTGAATGAAATTTCTGTATTGTGTATCAAAGAGGCGAATTCAAGAGAGTTTGTTACTAACTTACAATTTTTTTTATAATTTTTTGAATGAAATGTCTGTAATGTGCATCCAAGAGGTGAATTCAACAAAGATTTTGTTACTTACTTACAATTTTTCATAATTTCTTGAATGAAATTTCCGTATTGTGTATCCAAGAGGTGGATTCAAGAATGAGTTTGTTACTTACTTAAAATTTTTTGTAATTTCTTGAATTAAATTTCATTATTGTTTATCCAGGATGAGAATTCAAGAAAGAGTTTTTTACTTACTTACAATTTTTTCATGATTACTTGAATGAAATTACTGTAATGTGTGTCCTGGAAGCGAAATCAAGAAAGAGTTTGTTACTTACTTACAATTTTTTCATAATTTCTTGAATGAAATTTCCGTATTGTGATCCAAGAGGTGAATTCAAGAATGAGTTTGTTACTTACTTACTATTTTTTTATAATTTCTTGAATGAAATGTCTGTATTGTGCATCCAAGATGAGAAATCAAGAAAGAGTTTTTTACTTACTTACAATTTTTTCATGATTTCTTGAATGAAATTGCTGTATTGTGTGTCCAGGAAGCGAAATCAAGAAAGAGTTTGTTCCTTACTTACAATTTTTTCATAATTCCTTGAATGAAATTTCCGTATTGTGTATCCAAGAGGCGAATTCAAGAAAGATTTTGTTACTTACTTACTTACAATTTTTTTCATAGTTTCTTGAATGAAATTTCTGTATTGTGTATTCAAGAGGTGTATTCAAAAAGAGTTTGTTACTTACTTACAATTTTTTCCTAATTTCTTGAATGAAATGTCTGTAATGTGGACCCAAGAGGTGAATTCAAGAAAGAGTTTGTTACTTACTTACAATTTTATCATAATTTCTTGAATGAAATTTCCGTATTGTGTATCCAAGAGGTGAATTCAAGAATGAGTTTGTTACTTACTTACAATTTTTTTTGTATTTTCTTGAACGAAATGTCTGTATTGTGTATCCAAGAGATGAACTCAAGAAAGAGTTTCTTACTTACTTACATTTTTTTTCATGATTTCTTGAATGAAATTGCTGTATTGTGTGTCCAGGAAGCGAAATCAAAAAAGGATTTGTTACTTACTTACAATTTTTTCATAATTTCTTGAATGAAATTTCCGTATTGTGTATCCAAGAGGTGAATTCAAGAATGAGTTTGTTACTTACTTACAATTTTTTTTGTAATTTCTTGAATGAAATGTCTGTATTGTGTATCCAAGAGGTGAACTCAAGAAAGAGTTTGATACTTACTTACAATTTTTTCATGATTTCTTGAATGAAATTGCTGTGTTGTGTGTCCAGGAAGCGGAATCAAGAAAGAGTTTGTTGCTTACTTACAATCTAATCATAATTTCTTGAATGAAATTTTTGTATTGTGTATTCAAGAGGTGAATTCAAAAAAAGTTTGTTACTTACTTACAATTTTTTCATAATTTCTTGAATGAAATTTCTGTATTGTGTATCCAAGAGGTGAATTCAAGAAAGAGTTTGTTACTTACTTACAATTTTTTATGATTTCATGATTGAAATTTCTGTTTTGTGTATCCAAGAGGTTAATTCAAAAAGAGTTTGTTACTTACTTACAATTTTTCATTATTTCTTGAATGAGATGTCTGTATTTTGTATCCAACAGTTGAATTCAACAAAGATTTTGTTACTTACTTACAACTTTTTCATAATTTCTTGAATAAAATTTCCGTATTGTGTATCCAATAGGTGAATTCAAGAATGGGTTTGTTACTTACTTACAATTTTATCATAATTTCTTGAATGAAATTTCTGTATTGTGTATCCAAGAGGTGAATACAAGAAAGAGTTTGTTACTTACTTACAATTTTTTTGTGTTTTCTTGAATGAAATGTCTGTATTGTGCATCCAAGAGGTGAACTCAAGAAAGAGTTTGATACTTACTTACAATTTTTTCATGATTTCTTGAATGAAATGTCTGTAATGTGTATCCAAGAGGTGAATTCAAGAATGAGTTTGTTACTTACTTACAATTTTTTTGTGTTTTCTTGAATGAAATGTCTGTATTGTGCATCCAAGAGGTGAACTCAAGAAAGAGTTTGATACTTACTTACAATTTTTTCATGATTTCTTGAATGAAATTGCTGTATTGTGTATCCAAGAGGTGAATTCAAGAATGAGTTTGTTACTTACTTACAATTTTTTTTGTAATTTCTTGAATGAAATGTCTGTATTGTGTATCCAAGAGGTAGATTCAAGAAAGAGTTTGTTACTTAATTACAAATTATTCATGATTTATTGAATGAAATTGCTGTATTGTGTGTCCAGGAAGCGAAATCAAGAAAGAGTTTGTTACTTACTTACAATTTTTTCATAATTTCTTGAATGAAATTTCTGTATTGTGTATTCAAGAGGTGAATTCAAAAAGATTTTGTTACTTACTTACAATTTTTTCATAACTTCATGAATGAAATTTCTGTATTGTGTATCCAAGAAGTGAATTCAAGAAAGAGTTTGTTACTTACTTACAATTTTTTTATGATTTCACGATTGAAATTTCTGTTTTGTGTATCCAAGAGGTAATTCAAAAAGAGTTTGTTACTTACTTACAATTTTTCATAATTTCTAGAATGAGATGTCTGTGTTGTGTATCCAAGAGGTGAATTCAAGAAAGAGTCTTTTACTTACATCCATTTTTTTTATAATTTAATGAATGAAATGTCTATAGTGTGGATCCAAGAGGCGAATTCAAGAAAGAGTTTGTTACTTACTTACAATTTTCTCATAATTTCTTGAATGAAATGTCTATAATGTGTATCCAAGAGGTTGATTCAAGACAGAGTTTGATACTTACTTACAATGTTTTCATAATTTCTTGAATGAAGTTTCTGTATTGTGTATTCAAGAGGTGAATTCAAAAAGAGTTTGTTACTTACTTACAATTTTTTCATAGTTTCATGAATGAAATTTCTGTATTGTGTATCCAAGAGGTGAATTCAAGAAAGAGTTTGTTGCTTACTTACAATTTTTTCATAATTTTTTTAATGAAATTTCTGTTTTGTGTATCCAGGATGAGAATTCAAGAAAGTGTTTTTACTTACTTACAATTTATTCATAATTTCTTGAATGAAAAGTCTATAATGTGTATCCAAGAGGTTAATTCAAGAAAGAGTTTGTTACTTACTTACAATTTTTTCATAATTTTTTTAATGAAATTTCTGTATTGTGTATCCAAGAGGTAAATTCAAGAGGGAGTTTGTTACTTACAATGTTTTCATAATTTCTTGAATGAAATTTCTGTATTGTGTATTCAAGTAGTGAATTCAAAAAGAGTTTGTTACTTACTTACAATTTTTCATAATTTCATGACTGAAATTTCTGTAATGTGCATCAAAGAGGTGAATTCAAGAAGCAGTTTGTTACTTACTTACAATTTTTTCATAATTTCTTGAATGAAATTTCAGTAGTGTGTATCCAAGAGGTGAATTCAAGAAAGGGTTTGTTACTTACTTAAAATTTTTTCATAATGGCATATCCGACAACGGATGATGATAAAGAATTTATTCATTCTAATACATAGATTTTGTCAATGTTATCCGACGTATCTGACAAATGATACCAATAAAGAATGTTAATAAAGAATTTGTTCAATTTGATACTTAAATTTTGTCAGTGTTATCAAACGTATCTATCAAAAAGACAGTGATAAGGAGTTAATTCACTCGGATACTTAGATTTTCTGAATTTTATCAAGCATATCTGACAAAGGATGTTGATAAAGAATTTATTCACTCTGATACTTAGATTTTGTGAATGTTATCTGATGTATCCGACCAAAGAAGTTGATATAGATTTTATCCACTATGATAATTAGAATTGGTCAGTGTTATCAAACGTATCTGTCAAAAATCACTGATAAAGAATTAGTTCACTCTGATACTTAGATTTTCTCAATTTTATCAATCATACCTGACAAAAGACAATGATAAAGAATTTTTTCACTCTCACACTGCCAAACGTATCTGTCAAATGATATTGATAAAGAATTTATTTATTCTGATGCTTAGATTTTCTTAATTTTATCCGTTGTATCCGATAAAGATGCTGATAGAAAAAATTTATTCACTCTGATACTTAGATTATGTCAATGTTATCCCATGTATCTGACAATAGATGTTGATAGAGAATTTAATCACTCTGATACTTAGGTTGTGATAATGTTAACAGACATTTCCGGCAATGGATGTTGATAGAGAATCTATTCGCTCTGACACTTAGATTTTTATCAATTTTATCCTGACCTAACCGACAAAAGATGTTGATAATGAATTTATTCATTCTGATACTTAGATTTTCTCCATGTTAACCTATCTATCTGACATATAATGTATGCAAAATGCTATCTTACATCTCCGATGTTTTAATAGACATTCTAAACGTTTGATATACTAGCATATTCTAAAAATAATGAACACATAACAATGTAATTCATAATATATTTTTAATGAAATAATGTCATGTAGAATATCAATACAAAAAATATATTATTATACATTATTAATATCAATGAACAACTTTGGACATTTCGAATCTGTTCCATAAAATGGTTCACCATGTTCTCTCTTGATATTGTACCTATTGTCTTCTCTTAGTTCGTAATCAGTAGAATAATCATTATTCCATTTTGAGTCATACACAATTTTTATGGGTTTGTCACCGACAGGTTTAATAAGCGTTTCTTCTTTGGTATTATTTGGATCATTGAGTGTTTGATCAATGTTAGTAATAATGTTTATGATATTAGTAGAAGATTAGGCCTTTCTTTTCCTCTTTGCTTTCATTTGAATGCTAATACCCGAAAGCTAACGATATGGTTTAACACTGGGTAACATGTTACCACAAGCACTAGCAAGAAGATGCCCCTCTTCATCAACTATTATTTTCATGTTGGCATTCTCTTTGAGTGCAATCATCTCCGGAGATCTCAATATCGCATATCCACCTTCATAAGAGTTGAATTTTTTGGTACTCCAAAGAAATTTAATTCCTTACTGTCACGACAGCGCAGGCATACGTTTCCGATAGTGCTACCAGTTTTACTTGCTTCATATATCAAATACTTCTCCTCGTCAGCATTCAATGCTACAATAAAACTATCATGTGAACACACTTTCTTAAAATGCTTCGTCTTCACTTTTTTCAAGATATGAATTATGTGTTTATCCTTCCACTGCATAAAAATACTGATTTAATGCATGCAATAAACTAGGTAGTGTCGATAAACTGCCATAGCGTACCAGTTGGAAAGTCGCGTCGTGTCTTTGAGCAAGCATAGAGTACGATTGGTAGAGCCGTAAGCATTTTTCATGTCATTTTAAGATATGTAAAAAAAGTTGAATAATTTCGAAGTCCAAAAAAAAATTCAATCCAAAAAAAGTGCTACTACAAACATTATATTTCTAATAGTAAAAGTCATGACTAACATATCTATACTAGACCCCGGCACCGCGCCGGCGGATTGACCAAACGCCACTGACAAGAGGCCCGTTCGAACGCCACCGAAGTGTTACAACGCCGCCGGCACGCCGCCACCGGCAAAGGCAGTGGTGTTCGGTCGACTTTAAATTAATTTTGCGGCAATTCTTTATTGCGTCAACCGCAAAGTCAGAGCTTTTCCTTCTCGTGTGGTTTAGTATTTCGATTCTCCTGATTAGAAATGAAGCAGGGCTTGCACTATCCCCGAATTTTCGAGTATTTCCCCGAAAATCTATGCGTCATCCCGAAAAAAATTTGGTTCCCCGAATCCCCGAAATTCACGCAATCACGGTGTCACCCCTAGCGATTTATCACCAGTGACTTTCCCTGCCAAATATTACTTTGCATACCATAATTCTTCACTACTCTTTGGTTCGTTAATTTTCGTCTCTTTTGTTTCTTTGCATAAAAACCAGACAGATGCAATATGCAATTGCATTGCAAATATTGCAATATACACAGTTCTTCATATGTTGACAAAAAAGTATCGTCTTTATGAAATGAGTTTAAATCTTTTCGAATCCATTTTCCCATTTTCAATTCCTTACATCATTCTTAGTCAAGAATTTTATTTTCAAGTTCAATCGAATTATAGAACGCAACATTCACTACAGTTTGATTTTGAAATTGATAGCAGAAAGATCGTTTCTACAGCTGAATTGTAAGTTTGCAGAATTTTTTTTTCTTTTGCTTGTTTTGGATAAGATTTTCTTAATGTTTAATACTCAATTGTTGAATGCCTGATAGATTAAAGAAAATGCAATCTTCTGTCTGAAAATATTTTACTAAACTATTTTACTAGACTAAGCTATGCACAAGGTTGGGGAATTAAAGATTGAAACGGAATTTACCCCAAAAATATAATTCATAAAAAAATTGTAAATTATTGTCTATAGGGGGGGGGGGGGGTAGGAGGCTATCATTTTTAAATGATAATGCCTCATTTTCGTATATTGAAAGCAGGGATACCAGAGATATATTTATTTTTTCATTTAAAGCGGAAATGGAAAAAATACTATCAAATTCCCTGGGAAACCATTGAAATATTTTGATAGACCCAGGGCCCCCCATTGGGACTTGTTCATTGTCTTGGGTATTTTGCGATTTCTCATAGGCTACTGGCCTAATTTGGCTTTTGTGTGTGCTCCCTTTTAATTAGATTCTTTGGATTTTATGGAATGCCATGGTGAATCTATCACTCAGTTTTACAATAGTTTGAGGTATATCTGAATAATGTTGCATTCTTTGTTGTTGTCTTCGTACCCCTTTACTCATACTCTCAATTTTTTTCAAGGAACACTAAGCTGTTTAACGTTATTTCGCGTGTTTGTTTGAACCATATAATGACCTAATTAATTATTAAATAAATTATTTTTTTTAATGTAAAGCTGAGACGGTATCCTAGCAAGGTGGTATCAAGACGGGGGGGGGGGGTAGGGAGGTATTACATTTAACTAAAAATATCTCGAAATTTTTTTTTAATGAAAGCAGGGATGCCAAAAAAGTTATTTTTTTAATTTAAAGCAGAGATGGCATCCTATCAAAGCGGTATCCAGAGGGGGGGGGGGTGGGAGCTGTCATATTTAAATGATAATACCTTGATTTTTTTTTGAATGCAGGGTTGCCAATAAGTTAATTATTTTTTTTTATTTAAAGCAGAGACGGTATCCTATCAAGATGATGGTATCCATAGGGGGGCATAGGGATTTATTATATTTAAGTGATAGTACCTTGATATTTTTTTATTGAAAGTAGGGATGCCAAAAAAATTATTTTTTAAAATTAAAGTGGAGACAGTATTCTATCAAGGTGGTATCCAGAGGGGGGGATAGAGAGATATTGTATTTAAATGATAGTATGTCAAATTTATTGATTTTTTTAAAGCAGGGATGCCAAAAAGTTAATTATTTTTAATTTAAAGCAGAGAAGGTACCCTATCAAGGTGCATGGTATCCAGGGGGAGGGGGGTTAGGGAAGTATTATATTTAAATGATAATATCTTGATTTTTTTTATTGAAAGCAGGGATGCCAAAAACTTTTTTTTAATTTAAAGCAGAGACGCTATCCTATCAAGATGGTATCCAGAGGGGGGGGCATAGGGAGTTATTATATTTAAGTGATAGTACTTTGATTTTTTTTTTTTATTGGAAGCAGGGATGCCAAAAGGCTATTTTTTTTTAATTTAAAGCGGACACGGTATCCTATCAAGGTGGTGTCCAGAGGGGGGGGGGATAGGGAATTATTTTATTCAAATAATAATATCTTGAATTTTCTTATTGAAAGCAGCCTCAGTCCACACAAAGTGGATAATTTGATTTTTATTCATGACAATTATAGCCGCATCCCGCAGTTGGAATAGACTTCCAAGTTAGACTGAATGAATTTTTTCGACCAGCTGACCCCTAGATTTTTTGTCCTCCACACTATTTTGAAAAATGCCTTTGTTTTACACATACTAATATTTGGACTTCCATTAGTATACCAGCTTACCCATCACGCGTTGCCACGATCTTAAAAGAAAGGAAATTCAATGAGAATGCCCCTAAGGAAAATTTCTAAACGTTCACTGTCTTATTTAAAATTTGAGTGAAGGAATTTTTCGAGCAGCTGACCCCTAGATTTTTCGTCCCTCCACGCTATTTTGAAAAATACCTTTTTTATACATACTAATATTTGGACTTCCATTAGTATACTATCTTACCCGTCACGTGTTCCCACGATCTTAAAAGAAAGGAAATTCAATGAGAATGCCCCTAAGGAAAATTTCTAAACGTTCACTGTCTTAGTTAAAGTTTGAGTGAAGTAATTTTTCGAGCAGCTGACCCCTAGATTTTTTGTCCTCCACACTATTTTGAAAAATACCTTTTTTTTACACATACTAATATTTGGACTTCCATTAGTATACCAGCTTACCCATCACGCGTTGCCACAATCTTAAAAGAAAGGAAATTCAATGAGAATACCCCTAAGGAAAATTTCTAAACGTTCACTGTCTTAGTTGAAGTTTGAGTGAAAGAATTTTTTTGAGCAGCTGACCCCTAGATTTTTTGTCCCTCCACACTATTTTGGAAAATACCCTTTTTATACACATACTAATATTTGGACTTCCATTAGTATACCAGCTTACCCATCACGCGTTGCCACGATCTTAAAAGAAAGGAAATTCAATGAGAATGCCCCTAAGGAAAATTTCTAAACGTTCACTGTCTTAGTTAAAGTTTCAGTGAAGGAATTTTTTTCGAGCAGCTGACCCCTAGATTTTTTGTCCCTCCACACTATTTTGAAAAATACCTTTTTTTACACATACTAATATTTAGACTTCCGTTAGTATACCAGCTTACCCATCACGCGTTGCCACGATCTTAAAAGAAAGGAAATTCAATGAGAATACCCCTAAGGAAAATTTCTAAGCGTTCACTGTCTTAGTTAAAGTTTGAGTGAAGGAGTTTTTTTCGAGCAGCTGACCCCCAGATTTTTTGTCCCTCCACACCATTTTGAAAAATACCTTTTTTTTACACATACTAATATTTGGACTTCCATTAGTACACCAACTTACCCATCACGCGTTGCCACGATCTTAAAAGAAAGGAAATTCAATGAGAATACCCCTATGGAAAATTTCTAAACGTTCACTGTCTTAGTTAAAGTTTGAGTGAAGGAATTTTTTTCGAGCAGCTGACCCCTAGATTTTTTGTCCCTCCACACTATTTTGAAAAATACCTTTTTTTTACACATACTAATATTTGGACTTCCATTAGAATACCAGCTTACCCGTCACGTGTCCCCACGATCTTAAAAGAAAGGAAATTCAATGAGAATACCCCTAAGGAAAATTTCTAAACGTTCACGGTCTTAGTTAAAGTTTGAGTGAAGGAATTTTTTTCGAGCAGCTGACCCCTAGATTTTTTGTCCCTCCACACTATTTTGAAAAATACCTTTTTTTTTTACAATCAATCAATCAATCAATCAATCAATCAATCAATTTATTAATACTAAAAAAAAACAATACAATTACAAACTTAAAATTTATACACGCCCAAGAAGCTAAGCTAGTAAAGGGCCAACAAAACAAATAAGACACTATTATAAAGCACATAAAAAAAAATAAAATAAAATAAAATAAATTGGATAAGAGACATTTATGAAAATAGGAGAATTAATAGGAGAAAATAGGAGAATTATTTGAAATATATTGAATGAAAAAAAAAAAACATATAAATGTGGATGGAATGCAAAAAAAAAGAAGAAAAAAGGGGGAAAATACTATACTGGAAATACCCAGCGAGAAAGTGCCTTTGCAGAAAGAGATAGAGGGACATCAGGAGGGATGGAGTTCCATAGTAAAATAGATTGATAAACAGGAGACCTCTGACCTGCTGTCGATGATCGCTTAGGTAAAATGAACCTGCGACAAGAGCTACGTAAAAAAGAAGAGTACCTACCTGAGCCTGACAGAAAGAAAAACTGCTGCAGAGATGGTGGAAGTGTACCTAGAAAAGCAGAATGTGCTAAATAAAGGTAACTTTTACCCACAATACGATCCAGCGGAGCTATTCCAGTATCATTATAAAGATCAGAGGAAGGGTAAAAACGAGGTAGAAGAAAAGTAGCCTTCACTGCCCTATTTTGGGCTCTTTGAAGTGAGCAGAGAAGAGATATATTAGTACTACCCCAGACAGAACAGCAATAAGAAAGGTAAGGAAAAATAAAAGCATAATAAAGAGAAAGCATAACATCTGGGGGAAGAAATGAGTTAACCCTGTATAACATTGAAGATTGGCGGAGGACAAGGGAACGGGTATGAGTTATATGGGGTTTAAAAGAAAGAAAACAGTCAAGATACACACCAAGAAATTTCACTATAGTAGCTTGCCGTATAATATCATTCCCATGAGTCAGGATGGTTGGTTCCCTTGCGTCTCTCATACGATAAGGGGTTCTAAAGTGTACAATGGCACTTTTTTGGCTGTTGAGAGTCATACCATTTGACCAGCACCAATCTTTTACTTTATCAAGAAGACCTTGAGCTAGGGAAATGGCAGATGGCAGGTCCACTGCAGCAATGAAAAAGTTACTGTCATCAGCAAAAAGTATAGGGTGCACAAGGGGATGAAGACCATCAACAAGATCATTAATATAAATTAAAAACAAAAGTGGTCCAAGCACAGAGCCCTGTGGGGCACCTTTCACAATAGGCAAGGAAGAGGAAGAAGTACCATTAACCGAAACATACTGAGATCTTCCTGAGAGGTAAGACCTAAACCATTCAAGTGGGACTCCATGCACTCCAAATGAATATAATTTAGACAAAAGAACAGAGTGAACGACCACATCAAATGCCTTTGAAAAGTCAAGAAATAGACCCAAAACACACAAGCCCTTGTCAAGATTAACACGCACAAACTCTGTTGCATCTGAAAGTGCATGCAAGGTAGAGAAACTGGGACGAAAGCCATACTGATGGTTAGTTATGAGAGAATTACCTGCAGTCGTATTACTACTAAATACAAATGAAGAGAGTCTACAATACACTACTTTTTCAACAACCTTAGAAATTACAGGAAGGAGAGAAATAGGTCTATAGTTTGAAATTAGAGATGAATCACCTTTTTTAAACAAAGGTACAACATTAGCAACCTTAAATAAATGAGGAAAAACACCAGATGAAAGAGAGAGGTTAGTTATGTGTGAGATGGGGTTAGAAACAAACTGACCAATTTTTTTTAAGAACATTACAGCTCAAACCAAAACCATCAACTGAACGGCTACTTGAAAGCTGAGAAATAATGTTAGAAATTTCGGTATCACTGCATGGAAAAAGGAAAAATGACTTTTCTGCTAAGGGAAAACTACTTACTCTGCTGTAGGGTGGATTAGGAACTGAAGGAAGTGAGGTGAAATACGAATTGAAGGCGCTTGCTGAAGAATTTTTGTCCACGAAAGATCCATCAGCTTTCCTGTAGCGACAAGGGGGGGGACTGTTTGAGTTTCTTGCGGGAAAGATGACTTTTCTGCTAAGGGAAAACTACTTACTCTGCTGTAGGGTGGATTAGGAACTGAAGGAAGTGAGGTGAAATACGAATTGAAGGCGCTTGCTGAAGAATTTTTGTCCACGAACGATCCATCAGCTTTCCTGTAGCGACAAGGGGGGGACTGTTTGAGTTTCTTGCGGGAAAGAGCTTCATTAACTACAGTCCAAACCTTTCGCGAATTCCCCTTACACTCATCAATTCGACGCGAAAAATATAGCTTTTTGGCTGCACGTACTGAAGAAGTAAGCACATTTTTATAAAGTTTATACTTCAAAAGATCATCCTGTGTCTTACTTTTACATGCAGCCTTGAACAGAGACGCCTTCATATGTGTAGCATTGATCAGACCTCTAGACATCCATGGACATTTAGGTATGGAATTCCTTGGCCTCTTTCTAAGAGGAAAATGCTTATCCAACAGAGCTCCCATACGACACAAAAATAAATTCGTTGCACATTCAACATCATTAGCTTCAAGAACAGTAGACCAATCATTACTCTGAAGACTATGTATTAAATTAGAAATTTCTTTATCTGTGGAAGTTCTAAAAGAAGACTCACCCTGCTCATCCACAGCAATCTCAGTTTGAGGCACAAAAAGTGAAACATAAATAGGGAAGTGATCAGAAAGATCAGTGAAAACAAGACCAGAAGTAAACTTCAAATTAGAAGAATGAGAAATGAAAATATTGTCTATTAAAGTGGCAGAATTTCTAGTAGGGTCAACACGAGAAGGAAAAAAAATTGAAGGAAGTAGACCAGCAGAAGAAAGCACATCAAAGAGATGGTCACATTCATCACTTGATCCAATATTTAACATATTACAATTAAAATCTCCCAAAACACAAATACGTTTTTTAGAGAAAGACCCCACACAAGAAAGTTGATCAAGCAAATCACAGAACAAATGTGTTGGAAAAGGAGGGGGCTTATAAAACAAACAACAGTGTCACATGCAAACTGGCTTTTCAGATCAATAACAAGAGAATAAACTGTCCTACTATTTGACACTACTGATGTAAACAAGGATTCAAGGTCAGACCTTCTTCTAAACTCAATATCAGACTTTATAAATAAAGAAATACCTCCTGAGCACTTTGTTACCATTCTGGGGATATGGACAGCAACATAACCATGCATATCATAGGCTGTAAAATTTTCACCATCAGATAACCATGTTTCTGTTAAACCAATTACATCAAAAGGGCAAGAATTATCAGACCACAAATACGATTTCAGACTATCCCACTTATCTCTTATCCCACGCACATTCAAACAAAATACATTAAAGCTACTATTTAAAGACAGTGAGGGTATAATTTTATCACAATAATTAATGGTAGTGTGATAATTACAGCTAGAATTAACCATAGATTCAAGGAGAGGGTCAAACGTGTGAGTCTCTGGTTTACCAGCCCTAATTGGTTGATCAAATATAACCGAATTAAGAATAGAAGAATTCAAAAGAAAAGAGAAATCACCCTTAATTATCACAAATAATAAATATACACATAGAAATATAAGTGGGATGGCACAAATTATCCAAAGTATTGGACCAAAGTATAATGTGACACCAGTTGCTATTAAATGAGCTGCAAGTGTGCTGGACTGACAAAAAAATAATAGAAGTTAGGCTACATGAAGGTGAGAGGATCACAAAAAGCATAATGAGATATCAGTAAAATGAAAGTAGAATCAAAGTATTGGCCCAATTTATAATGTGGGACCAGAAAATTATGTAAGCTGTAACTGACATGAAAAAAAAAAAAAATACAATAGTAGTCAGCCTACCTGAAGGTAATAGGATCACAGACAAATATAAATGAATATCAATGGAATGACACATATTATTCCAAATATTAGCCCAAAGTATACTATGGGTAGTAAGAAATTATGAGAGCTGCATATATACTGACATGACAAAAATTTGATAGAATTCAGGGGACACAAGGGTGATAGCATCAAAAAATAAGATAAAAAAATATCAATGAGATGGCATATATTATTCAAAATATTGACCAAAAATATAATATGGGACCAGTCAAAATTATGCAAGTTGCATGTGTGCTGACATGAAAAAAAATATGATAGAATTCAGGTTACAGGAAGGTGATAGGATCACTAACCCAGATAAGGAAATAATAGTGGCATGGCACATATTCATCAAAATATTGGCCCCAAGTATAATGTGGAACCAGTCAAGATTATATGAGCTGCAATTATGCTGAAATGACAAAAATATGAAAGAAATCAGCCTGCATAAAGGTGATAGGATCACAAAACAAACATAAAAAAAATAAATAAATAAATAACAGTGGGATAACATATATGATTCATAATATTTGCCCAAAATGCAATATAGGACCAGTGAAAATTATATGAGCTGCAAATGTGCTGACATGACAAAAACATTATAGAAGCCAAGCTACATGATGGTGAAAGGATCATAAACAAACATAAAGAAAAATCAGTGGGAAGGCACATATTATTATAAGTATTAGCACAAACTATAATGTGTGACCAGTTGATATTATGGGGGTTACAAGTATAATGGCACAACAAGAATATAATGTAAATCAGACAACATGAAGGTGACAGAATCACAAACAACCATAAAGAAATATTAGTGGGAAGGGACATATAATCCAAAATATTGGCACAAAGTGTAATATGGTACCAGTCTAAATTATGTGAGGACAGTAAAGAATAATAGAGGAATATTTTAAGAACAGCAAGTAAATCCCTACAGAAACAATGCAATATATTATAAGAAAATAAATCTAAATCCATCACTTTAATTTTTCTGCATTTGCAGCACATAAATCAATTTCACTCTGATTATTAAACTTAACCACTCTTCCAGATTGAGTTTTATACAGGATATCACCTTTACTGGACCAAACATTACGTAAGCCAAGCTTTGACTTGGCATATGAAAGAAGTTGTAAGCGTGGTTTTGTAAGTGTCTCAGAAAATAGAATCCCTGATCCTTTCAAATCCTTCTTTTGTCTGAGAAGCAGTTGACGAACTCGTAAGTTGCAAAATTCAACAACTATGGGTCTGGGTTTTGCAGATGGTTTGCCAATTCTTTTGGCTGATACAACATCAGACTGAATAATTGGTATGCAAGGAAGTTTCCCAGCACATAGTGACAGGAATTGACTTTCAGTGTTTTCAATGGAGGTCTCCTCTTTCACCCCAAAGACAATAATTTGGTTGCTCAAAGCCTGCTGTTCAAAACGGTCATATAATCTTGCCAGGTTGGACTGGATAGGCTGGAAAGAGTTTTAAGGTCTATCATGGATGACTTTAAAGTAGCCAATGAAGATTCAACAGAAAATATGCGTCTGTTATAGCTTTCAAGAGTTTTATCCACTAGATTACTAAGATCTAGGTTGAGGCCAGCATACACCTCCTGCTTGATTGCATCCAGCTTATCTGAAGAGATAGTGACATTATGTTGCATGAATGTCTGTTCCTCTTTCATTTTAACCACTGCCTCATCTACCTGGGAAGAGATCTTAGCCAATATAAGGTCATCAAGTAACCCTTTCACTGAAGATTTAAGATTGTCAGGTTGTAGTGAATCTGCTAGCATTTTATGTTTGATTTTTATGCTATTTATGTGGTTAGTGAGCATGAGTAGTTGCTCTGAAACAGATTCTGATCCAGAGAATTGGATTGAGCTGTCAGACCTAAGTTCACGAGGTGGCTTGAGTTGACTTTTCATTTCTTATCTGAAGTAAACAACAAAACAGGACCAGAATAAGCAGTGGTATAAGACAGTTTGGGTATAAGGCAGGATGTAGTCCACAATGAAGTAACAAATTTCAAATACCAAAGCAGGGGATTGTGAAATTTGAAGAATAGAAAGCAATCAGCAAAAAACATCAAGCATCAACAGTAGCAGTGGCATAAACCCAAGGATTGGTTACTGTAGTCAAATTACAAGTTAAAATTGGTATAGGTCTCACCAAATGAGTCCCCTCTTACACCCCAGGGGTGGGGGCTGCTATGTGTGCCTGCCTTTACCCACTGGTAGGCAGGCAGAACCAGTACTTCAGGAGGCTTAAAGTGTTGCTGGTTATGCCAGAAAACCTCAAATTCTGATCTGATCTGATTTCTAAACCAATTATAAAACCAATTTCTAAACGTTCACTGTCTTAGTTAAAAGTTTCTAACGTCATAATGTTTTCATTTTAGTTTAATTATAATTGAGAAACATATTCCAATCATTCAAAATTACGTTCAGTTGCTATGCATGCTCTTCGAAAAGCTGTTCAATTTTCTGATATCGTCCATTATATAAATTCATTTAAGTTCGACCAAGCTAATTGGTTGAGACTGGCACATTGATTGGAAATTAACTTCCATTTTCCTTCCAGTACTGAGGTGGGTTATCCACATTTCGTCATTGGGAACTGAAGCTTGATTATTTTTTAAGGTGAAATTTTAAGTTATCCTATTCAAAATGATTATAAATGATTGTGGAAAAAATTGGTAGGACAGGTTGATGTGTTCCTGTGTTTTACATATATTTCTGCTTGCAATGGTATGTTCTTTTGTGTATTGTAAATATTGTTTTATGTTTTATGCATGGTATATTTCGACAGTTGGATAATGTTTTGAAATATGAATCAACACATGTAAATTAAAGAAGGAAGAAGCCAAGAAAAAATACTCCGTACAACATCGTTGTCCAATCCCTATCATAATTTAAAAATTAACAAGATTTTCGTGTGTTATACTTGATGTATTTTTTTTTTAATTGTTATTAAAACCCGTTTTGAATACAAGGAGGGCTTTTTAGGAATCTTAAGGAGCAAAAAAAACGATCAGTATCAAAGTCGCCCATTTCAACTGTTATAAAGGTGAAAGAGCAGATATTGGCAAAGGGCCTTATGAAAAAAATAAGCTTTTAAGTTCAACTATTATGCAAGGGTTCTGAAACGCCACAGCCATTTCATTTCTACCAGATTTCTACTTCTCTTGATGAATAACAAAGAAGACCAGCTTCCAGCCAGGGACTTGTGAAGTTTTGAACTCATGAACAGGCTCGAATCTGTTGCAAGCTTAAGCTGTGATTTGAGAAAGACTGATGAAAACATTAATGTTTGCGGTCAACATTGATCGCGCCGGCGACGCGCCGCCGACGTGTTACCGGTGGTGCGGTGCGGCGTGCTGTTTTTGGCCCCGCCGCCGCCGGTCTTCCCTCATCGGCGTGGCTCCAGGGTCTAATCTATACCATTCTCATTTTGAGTTTCGAAAATATAAAATATGGTTTTTATATGTTTTAAGCATATTTTATGTCACTCTAAACCATGTAAAAAAGAGTTGAAAAAAAATAGCATGTTAAATAACAATAATACAGAAACTTAAAAAAAAACAAAAAAAAGTATAAAAAAATGGGGGAGGGGGCCCCAAAAAGCTGGGGGAAGGGGGAACCTTGGAGGTTGGGGATAGGGGGCCTTTGGAGGTTGAGGTCCTTGTTGGTTAGGGTCTTTGGTGCTTACGACCCTTGATAGTTCATACTCATAATCGTCTCACTACTTGATTTCTAAGAATTTCTAAAGATTGTTCTGAGTTTCTTTATTAAAATTCTTTTCTTGGCATCTACATCTCTATTAGTATCAACTTTTTAGTATACTAAAATGTTAGAGCATATTTTATATTGACAACACTGTTCAAATGGTACTCATGTATTATACAGAACACATCCGAGAATTAAAGCTAGGTCAAGTCACAATGTCATCTTGTCATCGTTAATAGTTTCCGTAGATTGATGCCAACGATGTTATTCTGAAATAGCAAACCCTTCGGGCTTACCTTAACTGGTATGCAGTTTAGCCCTTTTTTACCACCTTCATACAGTCCAATTCGCAAATGCTATACCTTTTTTCGCAAATTGAGTTAGTTATGCAAGTGCTATAACTTTTTTCGCAAATTGAGTTAGTTTACGCAAATGTTATAACTTTTAACTTAAAACAATTCTGAGTGTAGCATCCCATTCTTTAATTACCAGCGACGCATTTCTAAGCAAACTAGTCTTGACTAAAGGCAATGGTCCAGAAAATTGGAGTTGAAATAGACTTATTTTTACGCAAATGGTACAATTTTTTGATATCTAACACCTTATGCTATCAATTCTGGACAAGATGCAAGGTACCTTCAGGCTAGAGGTTATTAGTGTCTGACAATTTTTGACTCAGAAACATTCTCGGCTCGGCTGTATCTTTAGTAAAAACATTATTTATACTGAAAAAACATGATTATATACCCTCCAGGTGAAACCAGTATTTTTACAAAGAGGCCATCTTTGAATACGTAATATAACGAAGTCGAGTTTTGGCTATTGAAGCTAGAAAACATGTTCGACAAGGCATGTACCGTTGAAACTGCACACATATTCGTATATAATTCCCTGTACATCTCTGATTGGCCCAGAAAGTAGGTGTTGCCTCAGAAACCAGTCTGCTTGCAATACACAAACTCGTCCCTGGTTCCAAATATAACTTGCTTGGTCACTTTATAGGTGCATAATATAGAGGGATTGGTCGCTTTATACAACCTCCGTTGAAACCAGCATATAGATCACTACTTAGTAGCTGTAGTAAAAACAGTCGTAGTAGTAGTAGTGTTATTAGCAGTTATGGTAGTAGCTCTAGTAGCAGCAGTAATAGTATTAGTACCAGCCGTAGTAGTAGGAGTAGTTTGCATATTCTGAATTTGCCTAGTTCAGCATCCCCCTTAACATGCCCTGAAAGTTTCAAGTTAATACCATAAACCATCCTGAGATATTGCTGATACTTCCTTTTGACAACGAGCATAGAAAGAGTGTGTTTTGATTTAGTTCAACGTCTGCCTAAATATTTCCTGAAAGTTTCACCTTCCTACCCTTAGCATCAGACGTAGCAGCAGTAGTATTAGTAGCAGAAGTTGCAGCAGTAGAAGTAGTAGCAGTAGGCACAGAGTGCCTTTTGCTTTGTTCAACATCCCTTCCTACCCTTAGCATCAGACGTAGCAGCAGTAGTATTAGTAGCAGAAGTAGCAGCAGTAGAAGTAGTAGCAGTAGGCACAGAGTGCCCTTTGCTTTGTTCAACATCCCTCTCAAGACACCCTTAAAGTTTCAACCTAATGCTTTAAGCTTTTCCTGACATATTACTCGTATGTTCTTTCGGCAATCTAAATGCACACAGTGTGTTTTTATTTTGTTCAATATTCCCCTAAAGGTTCCCTGAAAGTTTCATCTTGTTACCCTTAGCCTCAGTAAAAGTATTGGTCAAAGCATTCGTAATAGTAGTAATAGTGGTTCGATGCATATAGTGCCTTTGGGTTATTTCAACATCTCCCTCAATATGCCCTGAAAGTTCCAACATAATAATCTAAGCTGTTCTCAAAATGCTATTTTTATGCCCTTTTGAAAACCTGCATGCATTCAGCTTGTTTTGTTTCTATTGAAACTCCCCCTAAACATTCCCTGAGAATGGTGAAATTCTGAGAGAAAATAATTAGGCTACCTAGAGTTCGGCTTCTTAAGTCAGCTTATTTGGAGAGCTTGAAGGACGGTAGACGCGATTCATGGCCAAATCAGGTCAAGAAAATATTGGACCTTTGTGGCCTTTCGGATATTTGGAACGAAGGAAAAGGCCCAATGGGTGAAAGTGTGTCAGTATGGAAGGAAGTCTAGCGAACCCTAAATGACCAAGAAATCCAAGAGTGGCAAGCTCATAAGGAACAAATTATGTCTTTGAGGTTTTACTCCCAAGCTAAAGACGATTGAGGGGAGGAGGCTTATTTTAAATTTGTGTTGAATAAAGAGGATTTGAAGAATTTGTTGTAGGTAAAGGAGGATAGTTTGGATTTAGGTGAGAGAAGGAAATTTTTCGGAAAGTTTAGATTAGACTCGTTGCTGGCCCCTATTGTTGCCCTATGTATGTATGTGTGAATGAGAATTTATTTCATTTTGTATCCGAGTGTGAAGGGCTGTCTGAGTTGCGGAATGAATGCTTCAGACGAGATTTGGGGGGATGGGGGTGAATGCTAGTTAATTGAGCGAATGACTGTGAGGAATGCATGTGCTATTAAAGAGTTGTGTAAGTTTCTTCGTTTAGGGATTAAACGTAGGGAATCATGTTCGAGGGAATAGCTTGTTATGGTTTTTAGGATTTGAATTTTATTATGATTGGTGTTTGTCGGTTAAAATGTTGAACCTTAGTTTGTTTCTTTTTTGTTGTCTTTTTGTTGGTCTTTTTTCTTTTTCTTTTTTGAGTTATATTATCTAAAGTTGTATTCTGTGTCTGAGCTTTGTTTGTAGACTGTATTCTGTGTTGCTACTGCCCGCAGGCTTTTTGCAATAAATCTTATCTTATCTATACCATTAGCCTCACTAGTTGTAGTAATCTTAGTAGTAGCCGTAGTATGCACATAGAACCTTTATGTTAGCTCATAATTCCCCTCAACATACCCTGAAAGTTTCAACATAATAATCTAAGCCCTTCGTGAGATATTTCTGGTACACCCTTTTGACAGTCTGCACGCTCATAGTGTGTTTTGATTTAGTTCAACTTCCCCTGAACATTCCCTGAAAGTTTCACCTTAATATTCTTATCTTCAGTAGTAGCAATAGTTGTATAGTAATAGTGGCATTAGCAGCGGTATGCACATAACACCTTTTGTTTGTTTTTTTTTAAATCCTTACACGCGCTGAAAGATTCACTTTATTTCCGTAAACAGTTCCTGCGGCATTGCTGATTCGTCCTTTTGACAACTACATGCACATAGTGTGTTTTTATTTAGTTAAACACTGTCTCAACAGGCCTTAAAATTTTCACTTTAATACCCTTAACTTTGATAGTAATATTAGCGGTAGAAGTAATAATAATAGTAGCAATAGTAGTAGTAGAAGTAGCAGTAGGAGCGTGCAAATATTTGCCTTTTCGTTGCTTCAACATCCACTACAACAAGCCCTGTAAGTCTCATCTTCATACTCCAAGCCGTTCCAAAGATATTCCTACTACGCGCTTTTGACAACATGCATGTGAACAGTGTGTTTCGATTTAGTTCCACTTCCTCCCTCAATATTGCCTGAAATTTTCACCTTCATACCGTTTGCCTTAGTTGTAGTGGCAGTGACAGTAATAGCAGCAGGAGTATTACTACTAGCATTAGTAATGGGCCACTAACAGTAGTAGCTGTACTGCTAGTAGCAGTAGTAGTATTTTGTATTTTGGTCACTTGAACATCCCCCTCATCATGCCGTGGAAGTTTCAGCTTGATATGGTAAGCCGTTCCTAAGATATTGCTAATACGCCCTTTTGACAATCTGTATGCACATTGTATTTTTGATTTAGTTGAACTTTTCCTTCAACATTTCCTCAAATTTTCGCCTCAATATTCCCAGCCTTAGTAGTAGTCTCTAAAGAAGCAGTTTTTATAGTAGCAATAGTAGTAGCGGTAATAGTAGTAGTAGTAGTAGTAGTAGTAACAGTAGTATTAGTAGTAGTAGTAGTAGCAGTAGTATTAGTAGCTAGCAAATATGGCCTTTTTGGTCAATTGGCCATCCCTCTCATCATTCACTGAAAGTTTCAACTTAATACCATGAGCAATTCCTGAGTTACACCCTTATGACAACCTGTATGCACATAGCGTGTTCTTATTTAGTTCAACACTCCCCTTAACATTCTCTGATAGCTTCACCAGTGATGCCAGGTGCCTGACTTTAGATTGCGCACCAAGGGAAGCGAAAATGCGCCATCGGCGCATTTTCGCTATATACTATTTGGGTGGAGTTCAAAATTCGGGGTAAATTAGATCTTACAGGGATGAGCACAAAAAAAAAAAAAAAAAAAAAAATCAGAGACAATATTAGCAGATAGTGTGAATTTGGGTTTTCAGAATACTAGAACTCAAAATTGGTAGGATTCAGTCTTCACTGACAGATTTCGGCACCATATTCCGAAATCTGTAACAGTGAAGCATTTTTGACTGATTACATGCGCTTTTGTGGTCGAAACTTTCTGTTCTCAGTCTCTGGCTTGACAAGAAATATATTTTCCTTAGTTCTCTGGTATGTCAGAGAATTAAATAAAAAAGGGAATTAAAGAAGATCTAACAAAAAGAAAATACTTGCCAGTATCTAAGGTGGTATTTTACATTACTTTCTGGTTAATATGCTGAATTATTCCCATCAACAATAGAAATTGTGATTAAAGAACTAAAAAAGAAGTAGGTACTCAGTATACTGGTCTTGCAATATAGATAAGTTATACAAAAACTTGGAAGTTAAAGGCGCATTTGATAAAGGAAACTAATAGATAGGATTTTCTAATGTAGAACTAAAGAGAAGCATGATCCTTGAAGGTCACAACTCTCCAAAATGTCATTTAGGTAAGTGACATCAAACTTTAATTCTTTATACAATGTTTTTATGACATTGCAATTCTAAGCTGCAAAAAGATATAAATTCTCAAACTTAGTTATGAGAACAAAATGTTTCGTAGATTTCAAGATATAAATTAGAACGACAAGAACGACCAAGTCAAAAATAAGAAATTAGACAGGCCGTTATTAATGCAACTATCTATAAAATTGCAGGCTAAAGATAATGTTCTGAGACTTTGTCATGAAACAGAAGCCAGAGGGACAAAATTGTACTTGGCAAGGTCCTTCAACAGTTTCAATTGTTACTTTATTTGTGTTTTTCTTTTAATGAACTTCGAATTAGTTTTGTACATTTTTTAATCATATATTGTATTTATCTTCGACTAGTATTCAAGACCATTTTCAAACTTAAACAGCAAACCCTCCTGCTATATCGCAGAAAATTTTCTTAAGAGTTTCTTCTTCATTTTGGTTGTCATTGACTGGTTTTTTGATGTCATACATGTCAATGGTAAATCTATTCAGCATAGCGGGTGTAGGATCAAAATCCCTGCAGCTCTTTCCTTGGCAATATAGCCTAAGTCGGATGGTCACAGTAGAGTTAGATATTTTAGGGTGCATCCTGTTTCGAATTTTGTACTTGACAAGATTCATAACAGAAAACACTCTCTCGACGAAAGGGTTGCTGATGGGTAAACTTAAGACAGAAAGAGCTGCTTGAGCTGTGTCCAACAAAGGTCAGCTTTTCCAATTCTTTTCTATATTTTTTTTTTTTATCGAAATTTGACCACTTTCCCATTTGGTTTTTATGCATGCTTTAATAATTTAAAATTTAGGTCGTCATGGAGCCTGGAATGCGATATGAGAGTCCCTACGGGGTTGTGAAAATTTCACCTGTCTTTATAGACAGATTCCTGAATCTGTCAATAGAAGTTGTCAGTGAGCAATATACTTAAAAAATTTGAGTTTTGTCATTGTTATTGTGAGGAAAAATGCGCCCACTTTGCGCCGAATTTTTTGATATGCGCGAAATTGGCGCAATGCGCCAATTTGAATAATTCAATGCGCAATCAACTCAAAAAAGCGCCCAAAAAAGAGGCCAAACAAGGCCTCTTTATCAATTATAATTACTAAATGTAAACAATGGGTGAATTGAATAGCTTACAGCCCTTGCCCCGAGGGTTGTGGGGAGTTGACATCCCCAGAGACACAGTTACTGGATCTTTCAACTATGTTGAACAAATTGGCTCTCCCAAAATTTGGATTGGATGTGTTTGGGAAATCAATGGGCGTTGGAGGGGGGCTGGTTGACCTTCAATCGCTTTTGACTCTTAAAAAGGACACTAGAACTTTCAATTTTCAGTCGAATGAGATTTATTTGAAGTTTCTACGACAACTGCTTCTATACACAGTACCTTGGTGAAAAAAAAAATACTAATAAATTAGGCCCACATCGCTCTTTACTTAGGCAACAATATTGCGCTGCCTTTGAAAATTTAACTTCGGCACAACAGTGTTTTGTAAATGAAAAACAACCGGAAAAGGAAGACCACTTAAAAACTTTTTAAGAGGGGCCTGAAATGCCAAAATACTTTTTTCTGGAAGACATTTTGAAATTTTTTAGGGAAGGATTCGTTGGAAAAAAAACTCCTTTCCTCTACTGGGGAATGGTAGTGATTATTTTTCTTAGAAAGAGCATGGAGCAGGGAGTCAAATTGGATGTTTTTTTTTTTTTTTTTTTTTTTTATTTGATTTCTGTTATATAAGCAAAATAACCTTAGATTGCCTACCTTGTTATTTACCCTTAGTATGCCAATACCTGCTAATATTTTAAATTAATATACGTAAACACCAGCACCGGTATAATTCTGCTTGTTTAATCCAGAACGTATTTGTCGATATTAACTTAAAAAAATAAAGTTTTTCTGATGGAAGTGAAGAGCGAAGTTGTAACTTGAAACAAAATTTTCGCTTTGGGATGTATTTCGACAAAACTAGCTCAAATAAACATATTCTTGGTATGTTCCTGTACTTATAGAATTCTAAAAACAAGGGCTTTGCTAAAAAAAAAAAACACAACTAGAACGCAGAAAAGTAAACGACTAATTTATAAGGCTATCAATATTCTTTCATGGATCATAATTAGCGAAATTTTTAGCCTATTTCTATCTTGGTTTAGTTAATATTCTGAGAGCTAATTCTTGGAGGGTATGTTATTTACTCAATTAAATTAAAATAGAAAAAATAATAAATTAAATAAATATGTTTGCCATTTTTTAATCAAATTAAAAATTTATTTAATTTAAATTTATTTTTAATTTTCATGTAATGTATTTTTCTTTTCAGTTTAATTTAAAAATCCCAATTAAAAAATTCTAATTTAACTTTTTTGTAATAGAAAAATTATTATTTTCTTGTTGCAAATATCTAAACATTTTTTGTGCGAAGCATTTGGAAGCAGCAGTTTCGCCCTGCTAGCCCAATTCGCATCACTGTCTCCAACACCCTCTCTTCATCCGAAACAGACTGACACTTTTTTCTAGCATGGAGTTAACCTTAGTTAATATGACCGTGAAACTAATAGTTCATGTTCGCGTTCCCTGTGTGCTTCCCAGTCCAGGTCATCCAAAGTTTGAGCTTTTTTCAATTTTACAGTTTATGTAAAAGTTTTGCAATTTTGATACTGATTCATTCAGTTTTGGGGGATGTTTACCCTATCTTTTCTGAAATTATTCAAATATACTTGCGGTAATACATTTGATGGACATTTTTGAACATAATAAATTTTACGTATTTGAAAACAGGGTAAAATAAGTATCTTATGATGTGCACACTGTTTCAAACTCCTGTTTTCAATTCGGTTACTGTTGGCCGTGGTGCCTCTTTACAAACAGTTTATTACGATGAATTGTTTAAAAGGGAGCTAAATACAAATCACAATCTATATTTATTGGGTAAACCAGAGAACTGTTTGCTTCAAATGCAATGTGGCAGGTCAGTTGACATACCAGATTACAACTTGCTTTATTACAATTAATTGATTTATAACTTAAAATGAAGAAGATGGAATTTCCGCTTGAGCACTGAAAAACTTAAATGGAATTATGAGACAGAATTTTCTAATAAAATGTCCTCAGAATTCGTAATTTAGCTCTTTAGGCAGTCTATACATTGTAACCTGGAAATTCGCAAATTAAGATGCACCTTCAGTCTTTCTGCAGATGACCACTGGTTGAAGTTGTTGGTGTTTTGATATATTTTCTAAAATCACACTTCCACTCACTAAGTCTCAACTAAAAGATCTTAAGAAAATGGCTTCCCTGGATCTGTGGATGTAAATAACGATGAAGGCCAGACTGCTTTTCCATAATGAAAATAACAAAAAGTGAAATAATGAAGAATGATTTTAAGACACTGAGTTTTTTTCTAAATGAATATTTCGGCTCAATGTTTCGAAACAAGATGGCCAAAAATGAAACAATAAATATATATACTAACAATGGTAGAGCCCAACATTTCTTGTGTAAGCCTTTGAATTTAGAAGGTTCTACTCCTCCAGAGGCATACAGGATCCAAGAACAGCCGCTACTTTGCTAGGAGATACACTGCAGCCAGTACTAATCACCATTCAGGATAAATAGGACTACATAATAGGCTCTAAACGCAGCGTTGCCACCTCTAGTGATTTGTCACTATTTCTAGTGATTTTTTATATTGCCTAAAAAATCACTAATCAGCATATAAATCACTAGCTAATTGAAGAAAATCCCTAAATCAACCAAAAAATCCCTAAAATCTAGTGATTTTAACCGCTGGGTGGCAACTCTGTCTATACATGGCTTATGACAGTTTTAATTCAAAGTACCCTTCAATCTCCTTCTACGATGGATGCCCCTGGTGTTTCATCTGAAAGACAATTTTTAAAATTGGCAAATCCGGGGTTTTCATGACTTAAAAAATTCCGAGGTTTTATTTAGAAATTTTTGCAAGCTTTATAAAAACTGAGGTTAATACTTCCAATATTAACGACAGGCTTTTTTTTTAAATTTAACTTTTGAGTAATATGTTCAATAAAAATATATGCAAATGGGAACCATACTACGGCGTTCCCGGCAGGCCTATCGGCTTCAAATATGGCGGCGAAGTCGAAAAATCCTTTTCACGCCATAAATCTATGAAAACCTACTACAGTCATTAAACAGGCAAAATCTAGAATGAATGTGGGATGCTGGAATGTAAGATCCGTCAAACAAGAAGCCACGCAAGCTTTTCTTGTCCATGAGATGGAGAAGTACAACATAGACATAATTGCATATCCGAGACCAGAATTTCCGGTTCTGGCTCCATAGTTATTACGGCTCCTGAAACGCTACATCAATTCCATTTTTTCTACTCCGGAGTAGAGTATAATTCGGGACTCCATGGAGTTGGTTTCATCATGAACCAAAGAACCGGAAATGCTCTCCTAGAATGGGAACCAGTCTCTTGTAGACTTGCCAGAATCAGACTAAAAGGAAACCCCGTAAATGTGTCAATAATTTCTACCTATGCCCCCACCCGTGACGGTGCTGATACGACCAAGGATGATTTCTACGGCTAATTGCAACAGCTGTCTTCTTCTGTTGCCGCACGTGATTACTTGATTGTGGCTGGAGACTTCAACGCAAGAGTTGGTCCGTCTGACCAAACCACAAGACAAGTCCTGGGAAAATTTGGACAAGGTCACAGATGCAAGAATGGGTAAAGGTTGGTAAATTACGCCTTGATGAACCACCTTGTTGTCACCAATACCATATTTCAGCACAAACCTAGCCACCTTTTAACTTGGCATTCAAATGACGGTGTCACTAAGGCTCAAATAGACTTCATTCTCGTGCGCCAGCGCTGGAGAAGCTCAGTACAGGACTCTCGCTCTTACAACGGCGCGGACACAGGCTCGCAGTCTGGGTCTGACCATAGGCTTGTTGCTGCAAAAATTTTGTTACGTCTTTCAACTCGGAGAAAAAACAAGCCCAAGGCCGGATTCAACATTGGTAAGCTCCAAGACGAAGAAGTTCGGCAGGCCTTCAATTTGGAACTGACTAACCGATTTGACGCCCTCAGTTCTGATGAAAACCCAACCCCCGAGAAAAGATGGGAGACCTTTAAAACAGTGATGACAGAGACTGCCGATGAGATCCTAGGCCGAGCAAAAATCAAACGACAGCACTGGATTACCGCTAGGACCCTGTCAATAGTCGGTGAGCGAAGGCAAAATATGGGCGGCCCTAAAGAAGAAACAAAAGAGCTGCGCAGACAGGTAAAACGCTCTGTTCGTCTGGACCACCGCCAAATCTGGGAAGATCATGCCGTGTCTTTAGAGAAAGCAGCACGCTCGCATGATACCCGCAAGCTTTACCAGATCCTGAAAGAATCCGTTGGTAAGAAAACTGCTACCTCAGAAATAGTCAAAGACAGATCAGGAAAAATCATCAGTTGTCAGAAGGAGCGATCAGCAAGATGGAAGGATCACTTTCAGATCCTCCTAAACCCATCCCCATCATCTGCTCCTGATGCTTTCCCACCTGCCGTCCCTAAAGAACCCTACGATGTCGAGCTGGATACACCGACCAGAGCCGAAATACTAAAAGCGATCGAGACCTTGAAGAACCACAAAGCCCCAGGTGAAGACGGCCTCCCCCCGGAAGTGTACAAACAATGCCCTGAGGTCACTGCTGAACAGCTCCATGGCATTCTCGAAGAAGTGTGGAGGACCAATTCCTTCCCAAAAGATTGGAAGACATCAGTCATTCTCCCTTTCTATAAGAAAGGAGATAAAACCGAATGCAAAAATTACTGCGGAATAAGTCTTATAGACATTGCGGTCAAAATATTCGGGGTCATACTCTTGAACCGCTTTAAAGGGGCAAGGGAGGAAAGAACCCGAGGAAACCAAACCAGCTTTCGACCAGGCAGAGGCTGTACTGATAATATCTTCGTTTTTCGCCTCATTATCCAGCAGTTTGAAAGGTACAATCTACCCCTGATCTTGATGTTCCTGGACTTCATTGCCGCCTTCGACTCTGTCACTCGCCAAAAACTTTGGAATATCCTAGAGAATGACGGAATGCCGGAGAAGTTTGTTGAACTGATGAAGGCATACTATGACGCGTCAGTGAGCCGAGTTCGAGTCTATGGCGAAGAAACTGAAGATTTCCTGGTTGAGTTCGGAGTAAAACAAGGGTGCGTCCTCTCTCCGACTCTGTTCAATTACTGCGTCGATTGGGTGCTTGAAAATGCACTATCGTCCTATCCAGGAGTTCAGATCGGACAAAATCTTTCATTGACTGACCTCGATTATGCGGATGATGTTGGCCTCCTGTCAGACCCCGTAGAAGCTCAAAACATGCTTGAAAACGTGGTGGCCTGGGCAGACCTGATCGGCTTGAAAGTCAGAACAGAGAAAACAAAATTCATGGCTATTAACCACGACACAGGACCATTCACACTAACTGTCAATCAAGTTAAGCTTGAAAAAGTCAACCGTTTCACATACCTAGGCTCCCAGATATGTACTGACGGATCTTCCGACGATGATATACAACAGAGAATACAGAAAGCGCAAACAGTCTTTGCCTCCCTTCGGAAACCCTTATGGAATCGCCGCGAAGTCAGTGTCCGAACGAAAGTTCGAATATACATGGCACTAGTCCGCACCGTTCTCCTTTACGGATGCGAAACATGGTCCGTAAAACTACAGCATGAGAATACACTGAAGGTGTTTGAGCATACCTGTCTGCGAAGAATTCTCAGAATACAGCTACGTGACCGTATCTCCAACGCGGATCTACGTCGAATGTGCAATATTCAGAGAGATGTTTGCGCTCACTATTAAAGAACGCCGTTTTGAAATGGTTGGGAAGCCATGTATTACGGAAGCCGCCAGAGTACCTGCCTCGCCAAATACTTCTAGTCGAGCCTATTAGCTCCTGGAAGAGACGCCAAGGAGGACAGAGGAAGAACTGGTGGAACCTGGCCAAGTCAGACCTTGAACCTTTCGGGGGTTTCAGAAAGTTCGGACACAGATGGTCAACTCAGTGGCTCGCTTTTGCAGAGCAGCTGGCAGAAGATGGCTCAACGTGGTCCAAGAAGGTCTCCAAGATTATCGATGCCGGGCGAGGTGGAAACGCCTGATTCCCGTCAGAAGTACAAGTAAAGTACAAGTAAATATGCTAGAATGCCGTCGTTGTGTTTCATTGATGAACTTCTGCTGATTTTCCGGCAGTGGCAGATAGTCGGCAAAAATTTCAAAAATATATTGCAAATTATTCACAAATATGAGGAAGATCCACAAAATATGACTACAAAACCCTACTTTACTGACTGGCTATGTATGAGTAGAATAGGAAACTACCATTTCTGAGCCTTTACGTTCCTCCGGTTTTTCTGGTAGGTAATTCTATTCTATAGAGGCATTACACCCTTTCAAAGAGACGGGTTTTCTATTGTGACATCGATTTTTTGGAGGTCAAACTCATGGATACATGTTTATTTTTTTTTTTTAAACTGGTATTTTTTCAATGAAGTCCATAGCACTTTGCAGAAACCCGTGAATGTAGGACTGAAAGTCCAATTACTAATCAAGTTAGTGTGACCGCCATTTTTGATCTGGTTAAGTGGGTATAATCTGGTTTGGTTTGTTATTGCGAGAGGATTACTCAATTTACATCTTAGTGTTAACTGGGCAATGACTAAAGGAACATTTGAAGGTGGAGAAAAAAAAAGGGTAATTAGAGATTGGATAATTTTAACAAGAAATGACCGAAAAGTGTTTTGGAGGAGATGGAATGAATGTGTATTGTATAATATACAAGTGATGATTTGCACAGTGTTGTCAATTTTAAATAGTTTAGAAATAAAAAAAATTAACAAGAAATGGCTGAAAAGTGTTTTGAAGGAGTTGAGTTGCACGAGGGTTGACTTGCACGAGGGATTCAGTTACATACGGATTCAGTTACACGGGGATTAGTTAAATGGGGTCGAGTAGCACGGAAGTTCAGTTGTACGGGGTTTCGGTTATACAGGGGTTCAGTTACATGGGGTCGGTGGTCGTTATAATACACAAGTTCCATTTGAACAGTGTTGTGAGGTCCCCTACCACACCCCCAAAGGGCTCCGATCCCCCCATCCCAACCCATGTATTAGCGAAGTTACTCTGTGGTCGTTATAATACACAAGCTTTAGTTTACGAGATTTGCGAATTTTTTGCGAAAAGATATTTGCGTAAAGGTATTGCGATGGTTAAGAATGCCTCACGGGTAATTAAAGAATGGGATGCTTGCATCAACAATGCAAAGAATAAGCTCAGATACTTAATAGATTTGACGCTTACAAGAGACATTGCTAGAAAGTATTCAATAGCTTAATTGAAAAGTAACGATAGAATGACATTGTGACTTGACCTAGCTTTACCTCGCCGATGTGGTCTGTATAATACATAAGTAACGTTTGAAAAGTATTGTCAATTTAAAAAGAAATGGTTGAAAAGTGTTTTGAGGGGGATGGGTTGCATGGAGGGTTGAGTTGCACGAGGGTTCAGTTAAAGGGGATACAGTTGCACGGGGGTTTCGGTTATACAGGGGTTCAGTTACAAGGGGGATTCAGTTGCACGGGGGTTGAGTTAAATGGGAATTGAGTTCCACGAGAGTAGTGCTTTGTCGTGGTGAATGCCTCACGGGTAATTAAAGAATGGGATGCTTGCATCAACAATACAAAGAATAAGCTCAGATACTTAATAGATTTGACGCTTACAAGAGACATTGCTAGAAAGTATTCAATAGCTTAATTGAAAAGTAACGATAGAATGACATTGTGACTTGACCTAGCTTTACCTCGCCGATTTGGTCTGTATAATACATAAGTAACGTTTGAAAAGTACTGTCAATTTAAAAAGAAATGGTTGAAAAGTGTTTTGAGGGGGATGGGTTGCATGGAGGGTTGAGTTGCACGAGGGTTCAGTTAAAGGGGATACAGTTGCACGGGGGTTTCGGTTATACAGGGGTTCAGTTACAAGGGGGATTCAGTTGCACGGGGGTTGAGTTAAATGGGAATTGAGTTCCACGAGAGTAGTGCTTTGTCGTGGTTTAGCCGTGAGGTCCCTTACCACAACCCCACTCCTCCTCACAATGAATTCAGATGGTTTTAGGACTCATCCCCCTAGCCATAACTCCATTCAACCTTGAGCGAAGATATAAAAGTTTGATGAAGTATTTTTCTGCTTAACAACTACATTAATAACTTCCAAGATGATAGGACTTATTTTTTAATTTAATTGGGAATGAAAAGTCAAAGTCTAACATAAAGAACAAGGTATTTCGGAGGGGGGTAGCTAACTTCATATACGGGATAATTTCCACTCTCGCCTTAGAACTTATTCACGGATACCTAAAACCGTCAATGGTTAGACTGTTGCCCCTAGCGGTAACCATGCCATGCTCGGGACAAATTTTTGGAGGTGCCCACCTCACCTGCTCAGAGTCTCAGGCAAGTGACCCTAAATTTGAAAAAGTGGAAATTGGCTCAGATTTTCTAAACTGAGCTGAGACAATGAATAGATACTATTGGGAAAGTTATTGGAGACGCTGGGCATCCTTGAACAAGTGCTAAATTGAGAGAGGAATTTGGGACAATATTTGGGGGCACCCACCCGCCCAGAGTCTCCGGCAGGTGACCCAAAAATTTAAAAAACACACAGAGACGACAGACACAAAGAGACGAATCACACACAGAGAGGACAAACACACAGAAACGACACATAGAGACAACACATACACAGAGACAATACACACAGAGTCAACACACACAGAGAGATGAGACACACACACAAAAATGACAAACACACATAGAGACGACACACACAAAGAGACGTCACACACACACACAGATACGAAACACACATAGAGACAACACACACATAGAGACAACACACACACAGAGAGACAACAACCACACAGAGACAACAAACACACACACAGAGACGAAACACTCAAAGTGACGACTTACACATAGAGACGACACACACACACAGAGACGACAAACACACAGAGACGACACACATAGAGAGACGACACAAACACGGAGACGACACACTCAAAGTGACGACTTATACATAGAGACGACACACACACAGAGACGACAAACACACAGAGACGACAGACAAAAAGAGACGAATCACACACAGAGAGGACAAACACACAGAAACGACACATAGAGACGACACATGCACAGAGACGATACACACACACAGAGTCAACACACACAGAGAGACGAGACACGCACACAGAAATGACAAAACACACATAGAGACGACACACACAAAGAGACGTCACACACACACAGATACGAAACACGCATAGAGACGACACACACATAGAGACAACACACATCCACACAGAGACGACACACACACAGAGACGACACACTCAAAGTGACGACTTACACATAGAGACGACACACACACAGAGACGACAAACACACAGAGACGACACAGATAGAGAGACGACACACACACAGAGACGACACACTCAAAGTGACGACTTACACATAGAGACGACACACACACACAGAGACGACAAACACACAGAGACGACACACATAGAGAGACGACACGCAAACAGAGACGACAAACACACAGAGACAACACACACACAGATACGAAACACACAAAGCGACGACACACGCACAGAGAGGACAAACACACAGAAACGACACACACACACACACAGAGACGACACACACATAGAGACAACAAAGACATAGAGATGACAGACACACAGATACAAAACACCCACAGAGACGGACACACACACACAGAGTCCACTCACACACACAGAGGACAAACACACAGAGACGACAGACACAAAGAGACGAATCACACACAGAGAGGACAAACACACAGAAACGACACATAGAGACGACACATGCACAGAGACGATACACACACACAGAGTCAACACACACAGAGAGACGAGACACACACACACACAGAAATGACAAACACACATAGAGATGACACACACAAAGAGACGTCACACACACACAGATACGAAACACACATAGAGACGACACACACATAGAGACAACACACACACACACACAGACAACATCTACACAGAGACGACACAAACACACACACAGAGACGACACACACACAGAGACGACACACTCAAAGTGACGACTTACACATAGAGACGACACACACACAGAGACGACAAGCACACAGAAACGACACACACACACATACACAGAGACGAGACACACATAGAGACAACACAGACACAGAGACGACACACACACAGAGACGACAACACATAGAGAGACGACACGCACACAGAGACGACAAACACACAGAGACAACACACACACACAGATACGAAACATCCACAGAGACGACACATGCACAGAGACGACACACACACACAGAGTCCACTCACACAGAGAGAGGACAAACACACAGAGACGACAGACACAAAGAGACGAATCACACACAGAGAGGACATACACACAGAAACGACACATAGAGACGACACATGCACAGAGACGATACACACACACAAAGTCAACACACACAGAGAGACGAGACATGGCGTATCTGATGAAATAATTTAGGTCTTATGATCCATTTAATTTATTTTTTTTTAATAAAGTAGTTTTTTTTTAGTAAGGACACTCACAACAACACGCACACAGAGAGAACACCACAGATACGAAACACACAAAGCGACGACACACGCACAGAGAGGACAAACACACAGAAACGACACACACACACAGAGACGACACACACATAGAGACAACACAGACATAGAGATGACAGACACACAGATACAAAACACCCACAGAGACGACACACACACACAGAGTCCACTCACACACACAGACGACAAACACACAGAGACGACAGACACAAAGAGACGAATCACACACAGAGAGGACAGAGACGACAAACACACAGAGACGACACACATAGAGAGACGACACGCAAACAGAAACGACAAACACACAGAGACAACACACACACAGATACGAAACACACAAAGCGACGACACACGCACAGAGAGGACAAACACACAGAAACGACACACACACACACAGAGACGACACACACATAGAGACAACACAGACATAGAGATGACAGACACACAGATACAAAACACCCACAGAGACGACACACACACACAGAGTCCACTCACACACACAGAGGACAAACACACAGAGACGACAGACACAAAGAGACGAATCACACACAGAGAGGACAAACACACAGAAACGACACATAGAGACGACACATGCACAGAGACGATACACACACACACAGAGTCAACACACACAGAGAGACGAGAGACACACACACACACAGAAATGACAAACATACATAGAGATGACACACACAAAGCGACGTCACACACACACAGATACGAAACACACATAGGGATGACACACACATAGAGACAACACACACACACACACAGACAACATCCACACAGAGACGACACAAACACACACACAGAGACGACGACACACACAGAGACGACACACTCAAAGTGACGACTTACACATAGAGACGACACACACACAGAGACGACAAGCACACAGAAACGACACACACACAAACACATACACAGAGACGACACACACATAGAGACAAAACAGACACAGAGACGACACACACACAGAGACGACAACACATAGAGAGACGACACGCACACAGAGACGACAAACACACACAGACAACACACACACACACACACAGATACGAAACACCCACAGAGACGACACATGCACAGAGACGACACACACACACAGAGTCCACTCGCACAGAGAGAGGATAATAAATTTAATAAAGTAGTTTTTTTTTTAGTAAGGACACTCATAACAACACGCACACAGAGAGAACACCACAGATACGAAACACACAAAGCGACGACACACGCACAGAGAGGACAAACACACAGAAACGACACACACACACAGAGACGACACACACATAGAGACAACACAGACATAGAGATGACAGACACACAGATGCAAAACACCCACAGAGACGAAACACACACACAGAGTCCACCACACACAGAGAGGACAAACACACAGAGACGACAGACACAAAGAGACGAATCACACACAGAGAGGACAAACACACAGAAACGACACACAGAGTCAACACACACAGAGAGACGAGACACACACACACAGAAATGACAAACACACATAGAGATGACACATACAAAGAGACGTCACACACACACACAGATACGAAACACACATACACACACATAGAGACAACACACACACACAGAGTGGCGCGCCACTCTAAGTGAACCTAGATTAACCCAACTTTTTAGTGTGTCGTCTCTGTGTGTGTGTCGTCTCTGTGTGTGTGTTTGTGTCGTCTCTGTGTGGATGTTGTCTGTGTGTGTGTGTGTTGTCTCTATGTGTGTGTATGTGTGTTTCGTATCTGTGTGTGTGTGACGTCTCTTTGTGTGTGTCATCTCTATGTGTGTTTGTCATTTCTGTGTGTGTGTGTCTCGTCTCTCTGTGTGTGTTGACTCTGTGTGTCGTTTCTGTGTGTTTGTCCTCTCTGTGTGTGATTCGTCTCTTTGTGTCTGTCGTCTCTGTGTGTTTGTCCTCTGTGTGTGTGAGTGGACTCTGTCTGTGTGTGTCGTCTCTGTGGGTGTTTTGTATCTGTGTGTCTTTCATCTCTATGTCTGTGTTGTCTCTATGTGTGTGTCGTCTCTGTGTGTGTGTGTCGTTTCTGTGTGTTTGTCCTCTCTGTGCGTGTGTCGTCGCTTTGTGTGTTTCGTATCTGTGGTGTTCTCTCTGTGTGCGTGTTGTTATGAGTGTCCTTACTAAAAAAAAAAAAACTACTTTATTAAAAAAAAAAAAATTAAATTGATCATAAGACCTAAATTATTTCATCAGATATGCCATGTCTCGTCTCTATGTGTGTGTTGACTCTGTGTGTGTATATCGTCTCTGTCCATGTGTCGTCTCTATGTGTCGTTTCTGTGTGTTTGTCCTCTCTGTGTGTGATTCGTCTCTTTGTGTCTGTCGTCTCTGTGTGTTTGTCCTCTCTCTGTGCGAGTGGACTCTGTGTGTGTGTGTCGTCTCTGTGCATGTGTCGTCTCTGTGGGTGTTTTGTATCTGTGTGTGTGTGTGTGTGTGTTGTCTGTGTGTGTTTGTCGTCTCTGTGTGCGTGTCGTCTCTCTATGTGTTGTCGTCTCTGTGTGTGTGTCGTCTCTGTGTCTGTGTTGTCTCTATGTTTGTGTCGTCTCTGTGTATGTGTTTGTGTGTGTGTCGTTTCTGTGTGCTTGTCGTCTCTGTGTGTGTGTCTTCTCTATGTGTAAGTCGTCACTTTGAGTGTGTCGTCTCTGTGTGTGTGTTTGTGTCGTCTCTGTGTGGATGTTGTCTGTGTGTGTGTGTGTTGTCTCTATGTGTGTGTCATCCCTATTTGTGTTTCGTATCTGTGTGTGTGTGACGTCTCTTTGTGTGTGTCATCTCTATGTATGTTTGTCATTTCTGTGTGTGTGTGTCTCTCGTCTCTCTGTGTGTGTTGACACTGTGTGTGTGTATCGTCTCTGTGCATGTGCCGTCTCTATGTGTCGTTTCTGTGTGTTTGTCCTCTCTGTGTGTGATTCGTCTCTTTGTGTCTGTCGTCTCTGTGTGTTTGTCCTCTGTGTGTGTGAGTGGACTCTGTGTGTGTGTGTCGTCTCTGTGGGTGTTTTGTATCAGTGTGTCTGTCATCTCTATGTCTGTGTTGTCTCTATGTGTGTGTCGTCTCTGTGTTTGTGTGTCGTTTCTGTGTGTTTGTCCTCTCTGTGCGTGTGTCGTCGCTTTGTGTGTT
Organism: Artemia sinica; assembly: GCA_027921565.1. Taxonomy (NCBI): domain Eukaryota; kingdom Metazoa; phylum Arthropoda; class Branchiopoda; order Anostraca; family Artemiidae; genus Artemia; species Artemia sinica. Next base: position 8,317,947 of record CM051265.1, on the reverse strand, counting down.
TCGTATCTGTGTGTGTGTTGTCTCTGTGTGTTTGTCGTTTCTGTTTGCGTGTCGTCTCTCTATGTGTGTCGTCTCTGTGTGTTTGTCGTCTCTGTCCTCTCTGTGTGTGATTCGTCTCTTTGTGCCTGTCGTCTCTTTGTGTTTGTCCTCTGTGTGTGTGAGTGGACTCTGTGTGTGTGTCGTCTCTGTGGGTGTTTTGTATCTGTGTGTCTGTCATCTCTATGTCTGTGTTGTCTCTATGTGTGTGTCGTCTCTGTGTGTGTGTGTCGTTTCTGTTTGTTTGTCCTCTCTGTGCGTGTGTCGTCGCTTTGTGTGTTTCGTATCTGTGGTGTTCTCTCTGTGTGCGTGTTGTTGTGAGTGTCCTTACTAAAAAAAAAACTACTTTATTAAAAAAAAAATAAATTAAATTGATCATAAGACCTAAATTATTGCATCAGATACGCCATGTCTCGTCTCTCTGTGTGTGTTGACTCTGTGTGTGTGTATCGTCTCTGTCCATGTGTCTTCTCTATGTGTCGTTTCTGTGTGTATGTCCTCTCTGTGTGTGATTCGTCTCTTTGTGTCTGTCGTCTCTGTGTGTTTGTCCTCTCTCTGTGTGAGTAGACTCTGTGTGTGTGTGTCGTCTCTGTGCATGTGTCGTCTCTGTGGATGTTTCGTATCTGTGTGTGTGTGTTGTCTCTGTGTGTTTGTCGTCTCTGTGTGCGTGTCGTCTCTCTATGTGTTGTCGTCTCTGTGTGTGTGTCGTCTCTGTGTCTGTGTTGTCTCTATGTGTTTGTCGTCTCTGTGTATGTGTGTGTTGTGTCGTTTCTGTGTGCTTGTCGTCTCTGTGTGTTAGTCGTCTCTATGTGTAAGTCGTCACTTTGAGTGTGTCGTCTCTGTGTGTGTGTCGTCTCTGTGTGTGTGTTTGTGTCGTCTCTGTGTGGATGTTGTCTGTGTGTGTGTGTGTGTGTTGTCTCTATGTGTGTGTCGTCCCTATGTGTGTTTCGTATCTGTGTGTGTGTGACGTCTCTTTGTGTGTGTCATCTCTATGTGTGTTTGTCATTTCTGTGTGTGTGTGTGTCTCGTCTCTCTGTGTGTGTTGACTCTGTGTGTGTATCGTCTCTGTGCATGTGTCGTCTCTATATGTCGTTTCTGTGTGTTTGTCCTCTCTGTGTGTGATTCGTCTCTTTGTGTCTGTCGTCTCTGTGTGTTTGTCCTCTGTGTGTGTGAGTGGACTCTGTGTGTGTGTGTCGTCTCTATGTATAAGTCGTCACTTTGAGTGTGTCGTCTCTGTGTTTGTGTCGTCTCTCTATGTGTGTCGTCTCTGTGTGTTTGTCGTCTCTGTGTGTGTGTGTGTGTCGTCTCTATGTGTAAGTCGTCACTTTGAGTGTTTCGTCTCTGTGTGTGTGTTTGTTGTCTCTGTGGGGATGTTGTCTCTGTGTGTGTGTGTTGTCTCTATGTGTGTGTTGTCTCTATGTGTGTTTCGTATCTGTGTGTGTGTGTGACGTCTCTTTGTGCGTGTCGTCTCTATGTGTGTTTGTCATTTTTGTGTGTGTGTCTCATCTCTCTGTGTGTGTTGACTCTGTGTGTATCGTCTCTGTGTATGTGTTGTCTCTATGTGTCGTTTCTGTGTGTTTGTCCTCTCTGTGTGTGATTCGTCTCTTTGTGTCTGTCGTCTCTGTGTGTTTTTTTAATTTTTGGGTCACCTGCCGGAGACTCTGGGCGGGTGGGTGCCCCCAAATATTGTCCCAAATTCCTCTCTCAATTTAGCACTTGTTCAAGGATGCCCAGCGTCTCCAATAACTTTCCCAATAGTGTCTATTCATTGTCTCAGCTCAGTTTAGAAAATCTGAGCCAATTTCCACTTTTTCAAATTTAGGGTCACTTGCCTGAGACTCTGAGCAGGTGAGGTGGGCACCTCCAAAAATTTGTCCCGAGCATGGCATGGTTACCGCTAGGGGCAACAGTCTAACCATTGACGGTTTTAGGCATCCGTGAATAAGTTCTAAGGCGAGAGTGGAAATTATCCCGTATATGAAGTTAGCTACCCCCTCCGAAATACCTTGTTCTTTATGTTAGACTTTGACTTTTCATTCCCAATTAAATTAAAAAATAAGTCCTATCATCTTGGAAGTTATTAATGTAGTTGTTAAGCAGAAAAATACTTCATCAAACTTTTATATCTTCGCTCAAGGTTGAATGGCGTTATGGCTAGGGGGATGAGTCCTAAAACCATCTGAATCATTGTGAGGAGGAGTGGGGTTGTGGTAAGGGACCTCACGGCTAAACCACGACAAAGCACTACTCTCGTGGAACTCAATTCCCATTTAACTCAACCCCCGTGCAACTGAATCCCCCTTGTAACTGAACCCCTGTATAACCGAAACCCCCGTGCAACTGTATCCCCTTTAACTGAACCCTCGTGCAACTCAACCCTCCATGCAACCCATCCCCCTCAAAACACTTTTCAACCATTTCTTTTTAAATTGACAATACTTTTCAAACGTTACTTATGTATTATACAGACCAAATCGGCGAGGTAAAGCTAGGTCAAGTCACAATGTCATTCTATCGTTACTTTTCAATTAAGCTATTGAATACTTTCTAGCAATGTCTCTTGTAAGCGTCAAATCTATTAAGTATCTGAGCTTATTCTTTGTATTGTTGATGGAAGCATCCCATTCTTTAATTACCCGTGAGGCATTCACCACGACAAAGCACTACTCTCGTGGAACTCAATTCCCATTTAACTCAACCCCCGTGCAACTGAATCCCCCTTGTAACTGAACCCCTGTATAACCGAAACCCCCGTGCAACTGTATCCCCTTTAACTGAACCCTCGTGCAACTCAACCCTCCATGCAACTCATCCCCCTCAAAACACTTTTCAGCCATTTCTTTTTAAATTGACAATACTTTTCAAACGTTACTTATGTATTATACAGACCACATCGGCGAGGTAAAGCTAGGTCAAGTCACAATGTCATTCTATCGTTACTTTTCAATTAAGCTATTGAATACTTTCTAGCAATGTCTCTTGTAAGCGTCAAATCTATTAAGTATCTGAGCTTATTCTTTGCATTGTTGATGCAAGCATCCCATTCTTTAATTACCCGTGAGGCATTCTTAACCATCGCAATACCTTTACGCAAATATCTTTTCGCAAAAAATTCGCAAATCTCGTAAACTAAAGCTTGTGTATTATAACGACCACAGAGTAACTTCGCTAATACATGGGTTGGGATGGGGGGATCGGAGCCCTTTGGGGGTGTGGTAGGGGACCTCACAACACTGTTCAAATGGAACTTGTGTATTATAACGACCACCGACCCCATATAACTGAACCACTGTATAACCGAAACCCCGTACAACTGAACCTCCGTGCTACTCGACCCCATTTAACTAATCCCCGTGTAACTGAATCCGTATGTAACTGAATCCCTCGTGCAAGTCAACCCTCGTGCAACTCAACTCCTTCAAAACACTTTTCAGCCATTTCTTGTTAATTTTTTTTATTTCTAAACTATTTAAAATTGACAACACTGTGCAAATCATCACTTGTGTATTATACAATACACATTCATTCCATCTCCTCCAAAACACTTTTCGGTCATTTCTTGTTAAAATTATCCAATCGCTAATTACCCCTTTTTTTTCTCCACCTTCAAATGTTCCTTTAGTCATTGCCCAGTTAACACTAAGATGTAAATTGAGTAATCCTCTCGCAATAACAAACCAAACGATAAACCAAAACATGACTATATTTATATTTGCTCCAATTCAACTGTTTTTCAATATAGCCTAGTAAGTAAAACTTGCTTAAAACTCGTTTTCGCTGTTTTGATTTTTATTTAAAGTCTGGTACTAAATTGAATTAAATACACATTAAGTCACAGAAAAACAGAGAATTTGCTTGTAAAAAATATTGTGAATCGGTAATTTTTCGTCCTCTTATTGGTTTAAAATTTCAAACAAGAGAACCAATCAGATTTTGAGTATTATTCGTTTACAATATTTTTTTATTGTGAATTTCTTGATGCAGTCACAGCTGGGTATGGTTTTAAAACCAACCAGGCTCCAAAAAAGCGATACTGTTGTCTCTCCAGATATAAAGAGTAATATGATTGGCTTAGGAAAACAAGTCACAAAAATGAATCAATAGAATAAAGCACACCCTTTAACAGGGAAGTAAAGGTCAGTAATATCTTTCTTTTCCTCTCTGATTAAACTGGGAACGCTAAAATTTTTATTTCTATTAGTAGTACTAAATGATTTCCTAGAATCCTATAAACAGTTTTTATTGCATTTCGTATGCATTTATAAACTTAAAATTTGAGTGCTAACTAAAATTAGAGACTATGGTAATGAGAATAAAGAACCCATTTCTGGCAAAATATCCCGACATGCTCGTAATCAGTAGGTTCGACTTGGCCAGGAAATGTTTTTACATTCTTTATAACTTGATATCCCTGATAGCGTCTGATTTTTTTTAGTCTGGTTCCCTCACTTCTTAGCTTTTAAATTAAGAGAACCTATTCGTAGTCCCATTTCGAAAAACTTTTGCGATTTGGTTTATCTATCCCTAATAGTATGCAAGATTTACGTCCCAGAACTTAAGTCTTGTTAACAAATTTCTTTTCCGGGCAATACTCGGGAGAGAGCTATACAGGGAAGTTGATTACTAGCTAAGACTGGAAAAAGTTATTTGTCGTAACAGCAATGGGAATTGTTATCAGTTCGGTTTATAAGCATACAAACGGTGGACAGTGACAGGCGTTTTGGGCGGATTACCCCCAACTTGGGGACTGTTTGCATCCCTTGGAATCTCTCCCAAGGGGGTCGCTTGTTTCCCGAATAGATCACAATCAATGCTCATCTTTCCAGGATTGTCATTATAAAAGAAGCCAATTTTTCTTCCCAGGATAAGATGACTAGTATCAAAATAATTCTCTTGCTGAATTACCTCGTAAAAAAGGTAGTTATAGTGGATTTTGTAGCTGTCTATCCTTGATTCAATGATGAAATCTACAGAACTGGAAAGAAGAATGGCTTGTAAATAAATCAATTATTGCGCTTCATAAATGTACTATTAAGGCACACCTCATCAACTATAGATTGTATATTGGCTTTTACCTATTTTGAAAACCTTACTAAAAGTTGGATAATAGTATTTGTAAAATCCTCTGTAAATTCATTTGGGAATATTTTCATTATATGTTGCTATTTTCATTATATGTTTCTATTTTCATTATATGTTTGTAGTATTTTCATTATATGTTGCGATGTTGCTAATCCAGAAGAGTTTTTGCATTATTCATCAAAAATGGTTCATTTTCATGAAAAAAAATGTATAGCCATTGACAAAATAAATAATAAATAAATATTAGTCATTTTCAAAATGGACTGAAAACTCAGAATTTTTTTTTAGAATCTATGAATATAAGCGAAAACAAGACCTGCAAAACAGATTAAGCTTTACATAAAATAGATGTAAAAGTATTCTAATTTATAAATGGATATATGAAAAAACTTTGTGAGTTGAGGGATACAAATTTAAACAAAAAAACTGGTGAAGCCCAAACCGTTTCGCGTCCCTCGCTGCTACTTACATTCATAGATTCCCGAGAAGAAGAAAAATTCTGCTTTTTGGTTCATTTTGAAAAGAAGTTTTTAATTTTATTTCATTTATTATCTTCGAATTTTAGTTTTCTGATTTAATTACCGTGATATTGTGTTTATCCTTATGCAAACATTTGTAAATTTCACGTTTTTAGTTATGTCCTCTCGGTTCTAGTGTTCTCGGTTGTGATGCCATCTGATGCGATGCTCGGTTGTGAAAAATCCTGATGCGATGTTGCTGTACTGTTTTTATTAATTTTACTTTGTTAAAGCACAAAGTTTAAAAAAAAGTTAAATTATTGCAGTATCATCCGAAGTGCATATACGAATAAAATTTGGAAGTGATTGAACAATCCAAAGTGGTCACAAAATGGTTCATATATTTAAATGACAAACGAAAACGTCGGTGAGTTGAGGAAATGAGTTAACACCAACCATTACATTTCAGGCAATATATCCAACATATACTCGGGGAGAGAGGTCACTTCTTATCAGAATTCAATAAAAAAACAAGTCTTTTTTAACTGAAAGTAAGGAGCGACATTAAAACTTAAAACGAACAGAAATAATTCCCTATATGAAAGGGGCTGTCCCCTCCAACCCCTCGCTCTTTACGCTACAGTTTTTTATTGTTTTAAAAAATAGAGCTGTGAGACAGAGTCAAAATTTAGCGTAAAGAGCAAGGTGTTGAGGAGGAGACAGTCCCTGATCGTTCTTTCTGATCGTTTTTTAAATAATGCTATGAAATCCGGTGTCCCCTTCATAGCAATGTCCCTTCCCCCATGAAAGCTTTCTCCATGAAAAGATCCTCCCACGTAGCCCCCTAAATACTAGAAAATATCCCCCTGAAAACTTCTGTATACTTCTCAATAACCAATACTATATGTAAACATTGGGCAAAATTCATAACTTGCAACCCATTCTCCTGGGACTGTGGGGGATTAAGTCATCCTCAAAGTCATATTTATTGTATTTTTCGACCATGCTGATTAAAATGGCTATCTCAAATTTTGATTGGGTGACTTTGGGAAAAAAACGAGCGCGGGAGGGGGCCTAGTTGCCCTCCATTTTTTGTCACTTAAAAAGGGCACTGGAACTTTTAATTTCCGTTCGAATGATTTCTCCCGCGATATTCTAGGACCACTGGGTCGATACGATCACCCCTGGAAAAAAAAACAAAAAAAAAAACAACAAAAACAACAAATAAACACGCATCCGTGATCTTTCATTTGACAAAAAATACAAAATTCCACATTTTTTTCAGATAGGAGCTTGGAACTTCTATAGTGGGGTTCTCTGATACACTGAATCTGATTGTGTAATTTTCATTAAAGTTCTATTACTTTTACGGGTGTTTCCCCCTTTTTTTGAAAATAAGACAAATTTTCTCAGGGGCGTAACTTATGATGGATAATACTAAACTTTATTAAACTTATATATTTGAAATCAGTATAAAAAATCTGATTGTTTTGATGTATATATTGTTTTCAAAATTCTGTTTTTAGAGTTTCGGTTACTATTGAGCCGGGTCGCTCCTTACTTGCAGTTCGTTGCCACGAACCGTTTGATAATTCTTCAGCTGAATTGCTTCTTAAAAAAGTATATATACAGTAAATTATCTAGATGTCTAGTCTTGATAGCTTCAGGTCCATTGACGAAATCCACAGAACTGGAAGAAATATAGATAACCTAACTTTTTTTGCTCCATAAATATCAAAGAGTTCGTGGTACCGACCTTTAAGTAAGGAGTGACCCGGTTCAGCAGTAACCGAAACTCTAAAACAAAGATTTGATACCAGTAGATATATCAAAAGAATCAAATTTTTATGCTAACTTCAAATATGTAAGTTTCATACCCATCAAAGATTACGAGCCTGAGAAAATTTGCTTGATTTTCTAAAAAGGGAGAAAACCCCCCTAAACATTATAGAATCTTGATGAAAATCCCACCATCATATTCAGCCTATCAGGAAGCCCTACTGTAGAGTTTTTAGGCTCCTATCTGAAAAAATGTGGAATTTTGTATTTTTTGCAAGAAGGAAGATCACGGATGCGTTTTTATTTGTTTGTTTTGTTGTTATTTTGTTGTTTTTTCCCAGGGGTGATCGTATCGTCCCATTGGTTCTAGGATATCATGCGAGGACTCATTCAAACAGAAATTAAAAGCTCTAGAGCCCTTTTTGAGTTATAAAAAATTGGAAAGCAACTAGGCCCCCTCCCACGCCTCTTTTTTTTCAAAATGGTCCGATCAAAATTTTGAGATACCCATTTCGTTTAGTATAGTAGAAGGGCCGAATAACTATGCCTTTGGAGATACCATGACCCCCCACAATCCGTGGGGAAAGGTCTTTAAGTTACAAAGTTTACCAATTGTTTACGTATAATATTTGTTATTGGGAAGTATGCATACATTTTTCAGGGGGGGGGGGGTGAATTTTCCAAGGGTGGGATTTTTCACGGGGATAATCTTCCATGGGGAGGGAATTTTCCAGGGGATGAATTTTTCAGGGGAAAATTTACTCTAGGGGAATTTGCCAGAATTCCTATACGAAATTCTTCTTATGCCTTGCTTTCTCAGTGCTGACTCACTTTTGCGCGTGGAAATGTTAAGAGTAATTGTCCGGGGCAAATTTTCGCCACGACTGAATCGTCTGGAGAATATATCTGTGGGGAGGAGGGATTTTCCCGTGGAGGTGTAGCCAGATATCCTGGCATTACTTAAAAAACGATCAGAAATTAAATAAAAAAAAAACAAGTTTTTTTTCAACTGAAAGCAAGGAACAACATTAAAACTTAAAACGAACAGGAATTATTACGTATATGACGGGGGTTGCTCCACCTCAACACCTCGCTCTGTACGCTAAAGTTTGAATCCTTTCCCAATTCCTTAAGAATGACTCTCGAAACACTGCCCGTTAAATTGAAACAATAAGAAGCTTTTTGTAAAAGTGCTAAAAACTTTAGCGTAAAGAGCAAGGTTTTGGGGAGGAGCAACCCCCCTCATATACGTAATAATTTCTGTAGAAGATGCACAGTACATAATTTTCATAGAAAATACACAGCAGTAGACAAAAACTGCAACTGAATATTTCACTTCTTTGAACATTAAAGGCACTCACTCAAGAGGGGGGTCTTCAATCCCTATCAGGCTAATTCTATAGTTAATTTCTCTAGCTTTTAATAACAATTTTTTTATCATATATATGCAACTGCGAATGTTTGAAATCTGGTAATGTTGACATTCACCGGAGAATGTCCGAACTTCATTTTTCTCTACTTGGATTCAATTAGCTTTGCGAATCAGCTTCTTCAGTCTTGTGCAAGCTTTTATGGTAAAAGTTAAAGTTAAGCTTTTTTTTGGGGGGGGGGGTGAATGAGTTATAGGGTTGGAGGGAGGAGCGGGTTGAAGGGGTTGGGTGGATGGAGTTTAATTTGGATGGTGGTTGTTACCCTGGGAGTGTTTGAGATAAGATGATTGTCTTTTTTTTCTTTTTTTATTATTATTTCAATTAGTCTAGCTTCTAGGAATATTTATGTAGGTTTATTATTATTATTAATTTAGGATGCCTTTATGAATGTTTATGCAGTTAATCGCTACACGTTAGCAACATTTAAATCTTTCCCTAGCGTTGTGATTTATATCTGTAATAGTTTATATTTAGTTTATTATTTAAATAAAAGTCGAAAAAATCAAAAGTCAATTCACTGGTGAATATCGACAGTCATGAATTTCAAACATTTACGGTAACACATACATAATAAAAGCTGTAAGACTCGTTTAAATGTTAGGTTAATTAAGCTGCAAGTAATATCGACTTTCACTAGCAAAAACCAGAGGCAGGAACGCTTTGGTCAGAAAGAAGTGCAATAAACATTAAATACAATAATCATATTGGACCGAGGAAAAGCGCGTGCTATTGTGTTGACCTCAAGCAGCATGGTGCTGTTGTGAGTTGTTAGATTCAGTAGTAATATCTAAAGAGTCGTTGCGAGTTTTTAAGAGATTACTCCTAATTCAGAGCACAAAAAGGCATCTCTGAAAATGATTTATATAGAACGATTTTAGATACCTGTCTCTAAATGTTGCTTAATTTTCTCCTAAACTGCAGAAATTTTTCTATTAGAATGGACTCTTTTTCTGTTTCTATGGCAACAAGGATTCGACTACATGGAGCCAAGATTGTAAGACTTTTCGTAATTGTGGAATTATTGTTCTAGCATTATCTTTAGATTGATCAATTACATCATTCTACTGTTTCTTTTTCCATGGTATATCCAGTCTAATCAAGAAAATTGTCATAAGAAACTTTAATTAATCCGTTCAAAGGTAAAAGTGCACATTTTTGTGCCCCAAAACAAAGGACTTGCCAACATGGAAATAGATTCATTCTATGCTATTCACATCTTAATTTTTATAATTGGTAAGTGTCTGTAACTCGTAGCCAATCAGTAGTTTTGAAACAATTACGGGATGCTATACAAATGGGTAAGAAGCGAGCATTCTACCACCATACAATCAGAGTCTGCTGGTTTTGAGGGGAATAAAGTATTTCTTTTTATAGAGATTGTATATATTCTGCAGGCCCCACTAAAAGATGATATACATAGAATATTTCATACGGGGCTTGGGAAGCATACCCTGTTGTTTGTTTCGTCTGGGAAATCAAGCTAAAACTTTTCCTTGTGAATCACCTATTATAGCGAAAAAATTGTTTCTTCATTTTGTTCAGCATAGTTCTAATTAATTGATTTAAACCTCTTCCGAGTTCTATCCAGTTCAATTCATCATAGGAGACAAGTCATAACTTAGACCTAAGTCTTAGATGACCTACAGCTAGGCTAACTTAGAATTAAGATCTAAGTTTTAACTTAGGGGGATAAAGTGGGACTTCAGGTTTGTTTGTGTCTGCTTCTTTGAAATGCCTGGCTTTGGAGACAGAATTTCATCGATTTGAGCAGGATTTTAAACTACATTTTGGATTTGTATTATATAATTTTATCCGTTTTAAACAGTACTTTAACATAATCCAACCTAATTGCAAAAAGTAAAAACTTCAAACGCATTATTAACCATATAACAAAAGATAATCTTTTCGCCTAAAAAGGACTGAAAGAGTCACTACTACAACTAACAAGCCCTGATTGGAGCATCAATCCATCTGAGGTTGAAACAGCTGTACATTCACTCCCCCTCTACTCCAATCTTTCCAATCTTCATTGTTGCTTTCTTTGAAAAAGCCTCAGTCTCCTTTAAACCCTCTCTTAAAAGCCCTTTCCGTCCCATTTTGAAGGCGTCCTGGTTTTTGTTTGTCCCAGAAGGAGAGCCGTCTAAACTATCCTCCTAAAAGTACTACCAAAAGATACGATTTCTGGCAGTCTATCGTCTTTCAACCCATAAGCTATTTGTTTTCAGGAATCATGTCTTCCTGGTCCTTCTGAAGTTTTTGCGTTTGCCACACTCTATTGATTTAAACTTCCACCATTATAAGCTGCAATCCGTACCCAATTCCGCCTTCCACCGCGGCATAAAAATTTCTACCACTTTACGTTAGGTTAGGCGGCTTCACTTCACATTCCACGATGTCTCACCCATTTCCATTCTACCACACCATGGTTCGCCGGGTTTTGCAACTCCAACATGCTTCACCGAGTGTAAACTCTTTCATTTGGGCTTCTTTCTATTAAGGGCCCATTTTCTCAAGGATTTCCATCCTCGTGGAAACAACCGTTCGTTCAACAAAAAGATGGATTTCTCCATCCCGTTCTACTCTGATCTCAGGCAGGGTTGAACTAAAGCTCTTCTCCAATCAAACAGTTCGTGGTAACGAACTGTAAGTAAGGAGCGACCCGGCTCAATGGTAACCGAAACTCTAAAAAACGGAATTTTGATACCAATAGATACATCAAAAGAATAAGATTTTAATTTTGATTTCAAATATATAAGTTTCGTCAAGTTTAATTTTACCTATCAAAAGTTACGCGCCTGAGAAAATTTGGCTGATTTTCGAAAAAAGGGGGAAAGACCCCCTAAAAGTTATAGAACATTAATGAAAATCACACCATCATATTCAGCGTATTAGAGAACCCTTCTGTAGAGGTTTCAAGCTCCTATCTACAAAAATGTGGAATTTTCCATTTTTTGCCAGAAGAAAGATCACGGATGCGTGTTTATTTGTTTGTTTTTTGTTTTTGTTTTTTCCCAGGGGTGATCATATCGACCCAGTGGTCCTAGAATATCATGAGAGGGCTCATTGGAACGGAAAATAAAAGTTCTAGTGCCCTTTTTAAATGGCCAAAAAAAATGGAGGGCAACTAGGCCCCCTCCCACGCTCATTTTTCCCAAAGTCACCCGATCAAAATTCTGAGATAGCCTTTTTGTTCAGCATGGTCGAAAACATTATAAATATGTCTTTTAGGATGACTAATCCCTCGAAGCCCCCAGGGGGGGGGCTGAAAGTTATGAACTTTACCCAATGTTAACATATAGTATTGGTTATTGGGATCCGGCTCAATGGTAACCAAAACTCTAGAAAACAGTATTTTGATACCAATAGATACATCAAAAGAATCAGATTCTAATACTGATTTCAAATATATAAGTTTCATCAAGTTTAATTCTACCCATCAAAAGTTACGCGCCTGAGAAAATTTGGCTGATTTTCGAAAAAAGAGGGAAAGACCCCCTAAAAGTTATAGAACGTTAATCAAAATCACACCATCATATTCCGCATATCAGAGAACCCTACTGTAGAGGTTTCAAGCTCCTATCTACAAAAAAGTGGAATTTTGCATTTTTTGCCAGAAGAAAGATCACGGGTGCGTATTTTTTTTTTTTTTTTTTTTTTTCCCAGTGGTGATCGTATTGACCCAGTGGTCCTAGAATATCGTGGGAGGGCTCATTGGAATGCAAATTAAAAGTTCTAGTGCTCTTTTTCAGTGACTAAAAAATGGAGGGCAACTAGGCCCCCTCCCACGCTCATTGTTTTCCCAAAGTCACCTGATCAAAATTTTGAGATAGCCATTTTGTTCAGCATGTTCGAAAATATTATAAGTAAGTCTTTTAGGATGACTTAATCCCCCGAAGTTCCCGGGAGGAGGGCTGAAAGTTATGAACTTTACCCAATGTTAACATCTAGTATTGGTTATTGGGAAGTATACAGTACAGACGTTTTCAGGAGAGATTTTTTCTGGTAGTGGGGGGGGGCAGGGCAGGGACGTAAGCAGGGGGAGGGGGGGAGCTCCGGGCCCGCCCTCCCCCCCCGAAATCTCACGATTTTTTTCATTTTCCCATAATTTTCTGATTTTTCTCACAGAATAATGGGTTTGAAGGATTTGGCCCCCCCGAAACAAATTCCTGCGTACGTGCCTGGGGTCGGGGGTTATGTAGGAGGATCTTTCCATGAAGCAAGTTTTCATGGGGAAGGGACATTGCTATGAAGGGGACGCCGGACTTCCCAGCCTTATTTAAAAAAAGATCAGAAATTAAATAAAAAAAAAACAAGTTTTTCAACTGCAGCAGCAGCAACATCAAAACTTTAAACGAACAGAAAATATTACATATATGATTGGGTTCACCCCCTAGTCAATACCTCACTCTTTAAGCCGGAGATTTTTTAGTACTTTCATAAGAGCTATTTATTCTAATTAACGGCCTTTGTGATTAAGCGGTCATTTTTAAAGAATTGGAACAAAATTCGAACTTTCGCTTAAAGAGCAAGGTATTTGACTAGGGGGCGAACCCCCTAATACACGTATTAAAAATATATGAAAATAGAAAATCGTTACGTAAGTTAATTTGTAAGTTACGTATATTTATTACTAATAAAAACGTTCGTAAATAAAATGAAAGAAGTTTCGAGAAAGCCATTTAACCAAATAAAAGTAAATTAATATGAAAATTTTGTTTTAATTATTCATGTACTGTGAGCCAAGATTAAAACCTGCATTTATTCAAAAACGTTCAAAAATTAAATAAAAAAAAAAAGTTTTTTTAACTGAAAGTAAGGAGCGACATTAAAACTTAAAACGAACAGAAATTATTCCGTATATGAAAGGGGCTGTCCCCTCCTCAACGCCTTGCTCTTTACGATAAAGTTTGACTTTCTCACAACTCAATTTTTTTTAAACAATAAAAACTTTAGCGTAAAGAGCGAGGCGTTGAGGAGGGGACAGCCCCTTTTTTATACGGAATAATTTCCGTTCGTTTTAAGTTTTAATGTCGCTCCTTACTTTCAGTTATTTAATTTCAACAAGAGATGGATAAGAGGAGGATGGAATCAAAAATATACTTTGCTGAATAAATCCAGCATGAAAAAACAGGTTCACATGGATGGATGATTTCCATCCAGCTCATGTCCAAAGCCTAAGACTCACCTGCAACAGGGTTGCCACCCCTAGTGATTTATCAGTATTTTTTATTGATTTTTTTTTATGTTGCCTAAACGAAAAATTACTAAATCAGCTATTGAATCACTAGATTTTTGCTGAAAATTACTAAATTAGCCAAAAAATTATTAAAATCTACTGATTTTTTTTACGGGGGGGGGACCCTTTCCGAAATCAGAATGAATTATTTCAAAAGAAGATTTTATACACACCCGATAACTTTACACAACCGATAATTTATACACACCCGTTGACACGCAGATAATTTTTTTGCAGATTTTTCCTTGTCATTGACAGCCTTTTGAGACTATGTCCCTGTTGAGCAATTGTCAAGTTCTGATAATTTGTATTGAGTTTCTTCTTCCAAACTGTTTAGAATTTTCTAAGACCTGTGCTGAGATGAGTTCCAAAGGTCTGTTGCTTCCTTAAAAACTGGTCAAAACATAAATATTAGGTACATTATTGTCAAGTATTTAAAATTAATTGCTTCTATACTTCTAATTTTTCAGAACCAATCGCTGACTTGTTCATTTAAAGTGCCAACATTTTTTTAACGCTTTCCTTTTTTTGCTTCCAAATTAGAAGAAAATTTTTAAAAGGGACACAGACTATTAATCAAGATTTGGAGGACTTTCCCTTATTCTTAAGCAATCAAAAGCTCTTCTATTAACCTATGTAAATAGGAGTATATACAAAGTGGAAATGAGAAGTGTATATTCAAGGCAAACAAAGCCAGGAAGAAAGCAAGGTGATCAATAAAGACAATATTCTCTCTAAACACGTATGTTTTCTTTCTAGATAGCATATTTGCATCAAGATAATTATCTGTGATCCTACCAAATAACAAATTAGGCCGTTTAGAGCAAGATTTAATTCCCAATATCATTTGTTCGGGCTATAGGCTATCTAATGACAGTTTGTTAATTGATCTATAAAGTTTGCATGACCGAGGTCATAAGGTCATAAGAGCACAGCTGGTCTGACAGGTATAAAGTAGTTACCCCAAAGAGGGCCATAGAGATATCTCTTTTCTATATTAGCATAGTAAAAGATGTACATTCATACAAAAATAAAAATGGTTTCTATTTTTATATTTACTTTTAAACCTATTATTTATTTTGAAAAGAATCGTTTCTAGGTTAAAGGGCAGACGAATTTAAGATTTGAACCTTTTGTAGCATCAGATGATCAATTTTTATTACTTTCTTTTTAGTTCTCCTCTCAGTGACGATAACTCATAAATTTTAACGTCAGACAAAAATGAAAAGCTTATGCTTATTAGTAGCCAAACTGGACACAATTCAATTCAACACATACTAAGAAAAAAAAAAACAAATTACATGAAATAGCCTACTTTGGCTATTCCTTACCATCTCCTAATTATTTTCCTAATGGGTGTCCCGTCTGGTGATTTATTTTGTCCTTTCTGGTTTGATACTGATCTGTGGCTGGAGGCACTCGCATTTGTTTGCAAAATTGTAACTTTATGCTGAGTAGTTAAAAATTTGTGATTTGAATCAGTAGAATTATTATATTTAATTATTGAATGGTATTTACCTTTCAATCAAAACTGTTTTTTTTTATAATTTTCTGTCTTGTTTCCAAACAACAAAATCATTTTAAGTAATTGTAAAAAAGTGTTTTTTTTTTTTTTTTTTTTTTTTTTTTTTTTTTTTTTTTTTTTTTTTTTTTTTTTTTTTTTTTTTTTTTACAGGCTTCATGGCTCCATCACAAATGATGATTTGCCGCTAGTCCTGGTAGTTACCTCATTTTCTAACACTGAGGTACTTGTTATACCTTCTCTTGAACGCGTCAAGGGAAGGGTTTTTTTGGCAGAGATTACCTCTACTGGCAATCTATTCCATGTGGCAACCGATCGCCGGGCGAAACTCGTTTTCAGATATTCTTGGCGGGGAGTACCCTGCTCAAGGTAGTCCTGACGAGCTGAACTTCGGCGAGTTGATCGCAAGGGCTTTGCTTTATCAGGAACGAGCTTCGATGGCTCCTCTGATGGATGGTTATACAAGTACTTATAGAAACCAACATGCACGCCGGGTTTTCATCAGCTGTGGGGTTTTAGCTTTCGTGTTCCCAGAGGTTGCTGCACGTACTGCTCTATTTTGAATATGTTGTAGTGGAGCGATGTGGCTTTTTGGTGCACCAGCGAAGAGAGGACGTGCATATTCCATGACAGGTCTGATGCACGAAGTAAAAAGTGGCAGAATAGAATCATCAGGGAGAAGACTTTTGTATCTTAGGATAACTCCTAACTTCTTGTTGCAAGAGGATCTAATTTTACTGATATGCTCAGTCCATGAGAGATCCGAAGAGAAATTAACTCCACATAGGCGCAGTGTATCAACTCGCGTTATTACCTCTCCTTTGAAGACAAAATCAGGATGAGCCCTCATACCTCACATTATGGGTCTTAGGAATTAGGAGCTCTTTCGTTTCCGATGTGTTAAAACTTACAAGCCATGTATCTGACCATGCCTCAGTTTTCGCTAAGTCAGCCTGAAGCTCCTTGTGGGGCTCACTGGGATCTTCGTCTTTTGTGATTTCATTGAAGCAGTGAATAGTTGAAAAGAAATTAGTTTTCAATCAAATCTGTCTTTTTATAATCATTTCTTCTGTTTTCCAAACAACAAAATCAGTTTAAGTAATTGTAAAATAAAATCATATTATTTGATCATTATTTTGATTGAAGCAGGGAATAGTTGAAAAGAAATTAGTTTTCAATCAAAACTGTCTTTTTATAATCATTTCTTCTGTTTTCCAAACAACAAAATCAGTTTAAGTAATTGTAAAATAAAATCATATTATTTGATCATTATTTTGATTGAAGCAGGGAATAGTTGAAAAGAAATTAGTTTTCAATCAAATCTGTCTTTTTATAATCATTTCTTCTTTTTTCCAAACAACAAAATCAGTTTAAGTAATTGTAAAATAAAATCATATTATTTGATCATTATTTTGATTGAAGCAGGGAATAGTGAAAAGAAATTAGTTTTCAATCAAAACTGTCTTTTATAATCATTTCTTCTGTTTTCCAAACAACAAAATCAGTTTAAGTAATTGTAAAATAAAATCATATTATTTGATCATTTATTTTGATTGAAGCAGGGAATAGTTGAAAAGAAATTAGTTTTCAATCAAACTGTCTTTTTATAATCATTTCTTCTGTTTTCCAAACAACAAAATCAGTTTAAGTAATTGTAAAATAAAATCATATTATTTGATCATTTATTTTGATTGAAGCAGGGAATAGTTGAAAAGAAATTAGTTTTCAATCAAAACTGTCTTTTTATAATCATTTCTTCTGTTTTCCAAACAACAAAAATCAGTTTAAGTAATTGTAAAATAAAATCATATTATTTGATCATTTATTTTGATTGAAGCAGGGAATAGTTGAAAAGAAATTAGTTTTCAATCAAAACTGTCTTTTTATAATCATTTCTTCTGTTTTCCAAACAACAAAATCAGTTTAAGTAATTGTAAAATAAAATCATATTATTTGATCATTTATTTTGATTGAAGCAGGGAATAGTTGAAAAGAAATTAGTTTTCAATCAAAACTGTCTTTTTATAATCATTTCTTCTGTTTTCCAAACAACAAAATCAGTTTAAGTAATTGTAAAATAAAATCATATTATTTGATCATTTATTTGATTGAAGCAGGGAATAGTTGAAAAGAAATTAGTTTTCAATCAAAACTGTCTTTTTATAATCATTTCTTCTGTTTTCCAAACAACAAAATCAGTTTAAGTAATTGTAAAATAAAATCATATTATTTGATCATTTATTTTGATTGAAGCAGGGAATAGTTGAAAAGAAATTAGTTTTCAATCAAAACTGTCTTTTTATAATCATTTCTTCTGTTTTCCAAACAACAAAACAGTTTAAGTAATTGTAAAATAAAATCATATTATTTGATCATTTATTTTGATTGAAGCAGGGAATAGTTGAAAAGAAATTAGTTTTCAATCAAAACTGTCTTTTTATAATCATTTCTTCTGTTTTCCAAACAACAAAATCAGTTTAAGTAATTGTAAAATAAAATCATATTATTTGATCATTTATTTTGATTGAAGCAGGGAATAGTTGAAAGAAATTAGTTTTCAATCAAAACTGTCTTTTTATAATCATTTCTTCTGTTTTCCAAACAACAAAATCAGTTAAGTAATTGTAAAATAAAATCATATTATTTGATCATTTATTTTGATTGAAGCAGGGAATAGTTGAAAAGAAATTAGTTTTCAATCAAAACTGTCTTTTTATAATCATTTCTTCTGTTTTCCAAACAACAAAATCAGTTTAAGTAATTGTAAAATAAAATCATATTATTTGATCATTTATTTGATTGAAGCAGGGAATAGTTGAAAAGAAATTAGTTTTCAATCAAAACTGTCTTTTTATAATCATTTCTTCTGTTTTCCAAACAACAAAATCAGTTTAAGTAATTGTAAAATAAAATCATATTATTTGATCATTTATTTTGATTGAAGCAGGGAATAGTTGAAAAGAAATTAGTTTTCAATCAAAACTGTCTTTTTATAATCATTTCTTCTGTTTTCCAAAACAACAAAATCAGTTTAAGTAATTGTAAAATAAAATCATATTATTTGATCATTTATTTTGATTGAAGCAGGGAATAGTTGAAAAGAAATTAGTTTTCAATCAAAACTGTCTTTTTATAATCATTTCTTCTGTTTTCCAAACAACAAAATCAGTTTAAGTAATTGTAAAATAAAATCATATTATTTGATCGTTTATTTTGATTGAAGCAGGGAATAGTTGAAAAGAAATTAGTTTTCAATAAAAACTGTCTTTTTATAATCATTTCTTCTGTTTTCCAAACAACAAAATCAGTTTAAGTAATTGTAAAATAAAATCATATTATTTGATCATTTATTTTGATTGAAGCAGGGAATAGTTGAAAAGAAATTAGTTTTCAATCAAAACTGTCTTTTTATAATCATTTCTTCTGTTTTCCAAACAACAAAATCAGTTTAAGTAATTGTAAAATAAAATCATATTATTTGATCATTTATTTTGATTGAAGCAGGGAATAGTTGAAAAGAAATTAGTTTTCAATCAAAACTGTCTTTTTATAATCATTTCTTCTGTTTTCCAAACAACAAAATCAGTTTAAGTAATTGTAAAAATAAAATCATATTATTTGATCATTTATTTGATTGAAGCAGGGAATAGTTGAAAAGAAATTAGTTTTCAATCAAAACTGTCTTTTTATAATCATTTCTTCTGTTTTCCAAACAACAAAATCAGTTTAAGTAATTGTAAAATAAAATCATATTATTTGATCATTTATTTTGATTGAAGCAGGGAATAGTTGAAAAGAAATTAGTTTTCAATCAAAACTGTCTTTTTATAATCATTTCTTCTGTTTTCCAAACAACAAAATCAGTTTAAGTAATTGTAAAATAAAATCATATTATTTGATCATTTATTTTGATTGAAGCAGGGAATAGTTGAAAAGAAATTAGTTTTCAATCAAAACTGTCTTTTTATAATCATTTCTTCTGTTTTCCAAACAACAAAATCAGTTTAAGTAATTGTAAAATAAAATCATATTATTTGATCATTTATTTTGATTGAAGCAGGGAATAGTTGAAAAGAAATTAGTTTTCAATCAAAACTGTCTTTTTATAATCATTTCTTCTTTTTTCCAAACAACAAAATAAGTTTAAGTAATTTGAAAAAAAATACATATGATGTGCTTAATATTTGAAGAGAATTTAATTTTCAATCCAAACTGTCTTCTTATACTCATTTCTTTCGTTTTCTGAACAAAAAAAAAAAAAAAATCAGTTTAAGTGATTGTAAAAGAAAAAAGTATATTATTTGGTTATTATCAGTGAAGTAGTGAATTTTTTAGTTTTTGCTTAATAGTTGAAGATAATTCAGTTTCAATGAAAATTGCCTTTTCATAATCATTTCTCCTGTTTTTCAAATAACAAAATCAATTTAAGTAATTGTAAAAGAAATGTATATTATTGGATTGTTATCACTTTCCAAACAAAATCAGTTTAGGTAATTGTAAAAAAAAAACATTATATTATATAATTATTCCCATTGGAACAGTAATTTTTTTATTTTTTGCTTAATAGTTGAAGAGAATTTAGTTTTCAATCAAAACTGTCTTTGAATAATCATTTCTTCTATTTTCAAACAAAATGAGTTTAATTACTTGAAAAAATACATATTATTTGATTGATATCATTGATGCAGTGATTTTTTTAGTTTTTGCTTAATAGTTGAAGATAATTTAGTTTTCTATCAAGGTGTCTTATATTTTAACTTTATTGTGTTTTTCGCTAGTTTTCGGTTTAGTTTTTTTGGTCTAGTTTTTCACTTTTGTTAATAAAGGTTCAGTTAAAGCCAAAATATTTGGGCATTTTCAGTTTATTTTTACTTTCTTGATTATAAGTTTTACTAAATACATATATACATATATATATATATATATATATATATATATATATATATATATATATATATATATATATATATATATATATATATATATATATATATATATATATATATATATATTATATATATATATATATATATATATATATATATATATATATATATATATATAATATATATATATATATATATAAGTATATGTATTCTCATTATATTTATAATTGGTGAGCTAATATGGACTAAGAATTAATTCACTATGGCATTGTGTTGGTTTGTGACCGTGCTTGATGCTGGACAATCATGGAAGAGTACATCTTCGTCCAAGTACATGGTTATTACCAAAATAGGAAGCAGTTTTCCTTTTTTTGGAATTTGCCAAATGTATTTAATTTTGTTTCTTTTATTTTTTATTTTCTACTACGTTTAATTTTAGAAAGTTTTGAAATAAAACTGTAATATTTATTAGATAATTTAAGTTATCCTAAGAAAACATACAAAATAGTTAGTATAAACAATTATTTCGTAAGCAAAAATTTGTAAAATAGGGCCGATAGATATTGTTCTTCTTCGCATGTATACGAAATCCCCATACACGAAGGGCTACTAATGATTTTTCATGTCGTACGTAACACCTTAATTTTACAAGGGATGATTTGTTTGAAACTATAGCTCCTAGGGATTATTCGATTATTCCCACCCCTTCCAACCTTTTTGACATAAACCTAAG
The DNA here is from genome assembly GCA_027921565.1 of Artemia sinica. Lineage (NCBI taxonomy): Eukaryota > Metazoa > Arthropoda > Branchiopoda > Anostraca > Artemiidae > Artemia > Artemia sinica. The sequence goes on along the minus strand of CM051265.1, from coordinate 8,296,785 downwards.
AATATTATCTTTAATTTCAAACTAAAAATATTTCTACAAAATCGCCCTCTTAGGGTCAATATTGCAAGCCTAGTTCTGCTATATTTGTATGTATAAAGGTATATCTGGGTTAACTTCAATCTCTTCTGCATACAGATCTGAAGGGCCTTTCTCAAAAAGTTGGAAAATTTGGGAGTGAAAACTCCCCCTTTGAGGCATTACCTCTTTTATTTTAAGATCCTCATTTAAATGGAAGCTGTGGGCTACGCAAAATAGCTTTACTTTTCATATTTTGGACTTTTCCTTGGATAAGCACATAATTTATACATAGTTTTACCTTTTTCTTATAATGTGTTTCTAAAATGCTTTTCCTCGGGATAGAATCATCGGGCCGAAATATTAAGCCTTCCCCTCAGTACCGCTTGCTTCGTCACGGAACATTAAGCCTGTAATTTATTAGAAAGAGTATCACAGACATCCAGGTTCATAGCTTTTGTTCTTCAGTGAAGCAGGAGATAACTGCCGAAAGGAAAGCTTGATATTACCCTTGAAACAAAGAAAACCCCTCCCCGCAGATGACGATAAATAAACAAAATACGTGGCCATTTTTTCAAGCCGACGGAATATCTAAGATAGCAGCTACTTTAAAAGAGAATTCTAGGGGGAAATGTAGCAGACTTCACACCTTTTTATTTTAATTTGGGAATATTCTAATCTGACGGAGCAACATTATTTCTATCAAAACCTTCTTTGTGAATAGAGATTTAATGAATATAAGCAGCTATTGAACAAAAATTATTTGACAGCTGATTTTAGGCAAGGATAAAAAAATATTAAAAAAACTATTTTTGGTTTGCATACCGTCCTAATTCTTGAAGCAAAAATTGTTTTCACCTATTTCTCTTTCCCTAACAAAGTCAGCAGTCATTTATGCAAAACATGCCTAAATAAATTATATTAAAAACAACTCGATACTCCACCACTATTAAACAGGTTATTGCAGCATCAGGCCCCTTGAGTCAATGAGGGCTGGGTACGCTTGTCCTCCGTCCCAATCTGTTCAAAAACTACACTCTTAACTTCCTCCCGCCAAAGTCCCAATTTCCTCTAAATCTTTTCTTGTAACCTTGTCTCAGCAGTAATAACCCTTCAAAGTGGGACTGGGCCATGTTTTTGTACAGTTTATTGTTTGTGATAAACGGTCAGTCAAACGAGAATCGACAATATTATCCTAAGACAGCTCCTCTGGAAAACATCTAACATTTCCTCCTTAACCTTTGGAAGCACCTACGCTTCAGAGCCATACTTGACCCCTCTCATTACCGTGGCCTCCTATGCTATAATTTTAGTTGGAAGACTATTTTTGTATTCTTTCAAACTTATTCTTCCAAAGCAGTTCAATACATGCCATGTAATCTAAAAGTTGGCACCACTCCAATGTCAACCAACAAAATTGATTGTACATGAAAGATAACAAAGCCACTTCCTAAGGCATTCATAAGTCCCAAGCAGGGTTGCCATCTCTAGTGATTTATCACTGTTTCTAGTGATTTTTTACTGATTTTTTTACTCAGGTGGCAACCCTCGTCCCACGAAGCGTTAGTTTTCAACCAGGGACTTTTTTCCACAGAGGCATGCTAATATTACAAAAAGAAATAGGGACATACTCAAGGTGTAACTTCGTGTTAGTAAATTTCTCCCTGAAAAAACAACCTCCAAAATCTCATTATTAACCATCATTAAATAAAAAAAATGAGCACTGATAAACCAGACTTAAGGATGCACTTGGGTGTTAGTTGGGAGCGTTATATATGTTGAAACCGATTAGTTAGTTGAAGTGGGTAGAGTAGAACCTGGCGGATATCCAACAGTGACTAAGATCCTAAGTGGCTAAGATCCGCTGGTCATGCAAATTCCTTTAGTGTTTGAATCTATCGGGCTTTTCAATATACTACCACTACTACTACTAACAACAACTCCCTGCAGCAGGAAGCCGCCTTAAGCCAGCACAGTTTAATATGATTTAGCCTGTGTCGGACTCATCATAATCCCATCCCTAGTTAAGACTGGAAAAGAAAGCAAATCCTCAAATGTCTTAAATGGTAGGGATCTATTGGTAGGTTCAGTAGAATTCCATTGAGACCCGTCTTTATATTAATTTGTATATGGCAAATACATCAACTATCCTTGTGTAAATTCAGAAGCATTTACATTATGCCCCCCCTCCCGCAAAAAATTATATATTTCGGTATAATTTCTTATATCTTCAGTTAATTTCAAAGTTTTATTCTCGAATTTATAATTTTCAAAATACCTTTTTTCGAAGTTGAACGTTTAGTGTATATTCAGGAGTCCCTGAGTTCCCTCTTCCAAGAGGGTGATAATCTTTTAGGATTTTCTCGATAAATCCTTTTATTTTCTGTTTAGTTCACATATTCTGTTCAGATTTATAACCCCATCTGAAATGTGAAATCTATACACTTTCCTACTTCCGGCTACTAAATGGCAAAAAGACCTTCAGTCGTAGTTATATGCCAAGCAACTTTTTCACGATGGCTAAAGCACCGATCAGCTACAAATTGTTCCTTTCAGTTTTCTTTAAAAGAAATCTTAACAAGTATAACATCTATTCTATTGGATTCACGTATATAGGTAGATGGGAGTTTCCAGACACTATAGCCCCCACATCAAAATTTAAAACTTTTCTTTAGTGTTCTGTAATGTTAGTACATCGAGCTGTTTGAAGTTTCTTTCTTTATGGTTTGATGAATTTTAATTGTCGCTGATTATTGGTTTAGGGCGGGGTCAGCGGTGTGACTCTGTAAGCTCAGGCAGAGCCGTTCAAATAGGAACCTGGTGAAATCTGGGGTAGAGGGAAACGATGGAAGCGTCAGATAATTTGCCTCCAACCACACATAGCACCCTTGCCGAAGGCATAGAATCAGGAGATCGGCTTTTATACGATGCAGACTATTCATCAAGCATGCGAAAGAGTTTTTTTTAATTATCAAAAATGAATTGTTAATTTTTTTTTAAATATGTACATTCATAGTGCCTCTTTCTATATTTTTCTGTTTTATCTCTCAATCTTCTCATCTCCTTGGATTAATATCCCAGTAAACAAGGAAGAACCACATATAAACTATATCTAATTTACCAGTTGGTGTCCAATTACCTACATTGTGGTCCACGCACCTCACGTAACTCCAAAATAGGCTTCCAGAAAACGTAGGTTCAATTCGAAATCATTCCCTCGTATATTAAGGGATAATGAAAATCCCTTCTAGGCTATATAGCCTTCCAGAATGAAAGTTCCACTAATGATATATAAAGAGAGATGTCTTGGAGGATTTTTGATTTCCTTTCGCCTCGTGATGAACAGTTGGCGTATTTTTTTTATGGTAAATATATATATATATATATATATTTTATTTTGGTAAAATATATATTTTTATTTTGGTAAAATATATATTTTGGTAGTTTTTTTGCTTAGTTGTTCGAAAAATCTATTCTAAATTGTTTTTATATGTGATTAACCCTGATGTTAATTGCTATTAATTCCAAACCCGTCTTTACCTGATGGGTTCATCCCTTTCTCAAAATCTGAGAAAATGTTTCATTTCTTAATGCATGTTTACCATTTTATTTTAGTTAAAAAGTTTTGTAAATTCGTAGTACTAGACAAATCACAAAGTTTGTCATGCCACTGGTCTTTCAGTCCATTCAAAACAAAAGGTAGTATGTATTTGTAACACCTTAGCTTGAAGGAATCAAAAGATGGGTTTGATGTAATAAGATGCTTAAAGAGCTAGTTCCAAATAGATTTGTCGGTTTCGAGTGATTTCTCACTATATTTCACAGTTCATATAATTATCCAGTAAGCTTATCACAGATCATTTCTGGTCTTCGTTCTCGGTGCGAACAAAAAGCTCCTCCCACTTCTTCGTGCAGTTATTAATAGCGGGTTTCCACTTGTTTCAGATTGTTTCGCGTCTGACTTGTCTACCCGTGAAAAGATCTGACCCCGCTTATGTTTCTACGTTCTCTGGAGCAATCGCACCCCGGTCCGGGTTTTTATAATGGGTGAGATAGGGAATGATCATACTGGATAATTATATGAACTGTGCTATATTTGCAGGATTTTAAAAGCTTCGTGCTTTACTAAAAAGTCGTAATCCTTCTATGCTGCGTTAGTTTTGTGTTTTCAGTAGAGCGCTAGTTATTCAGAAGTCTGTAAATATAAAGAAATATTACGACGCAGTTTATTTGAAATAGTTTTCCAGATATATGTTGCATAAACTGCAATAAACTTTTTTGGAAAGGTTTCAACTTCGCTCTTAACTTTCATCAGAAAATCTTTGATTTTATTTCTTAGATTAGTTTATTTTCATTTTCAGGTTTTAAAAATCTCAAAAAACCTTACAAAAAGATCTTTGTCCAGCTTAGGCAATGAAACTAAAGAAGCCAATATCAGTTTTGTCAAATCAAATTAAAAAAAAACAAGTTTTTTCAACTGAAAGTAAGTAACTTACAACGAACCGAAATTAGTCCCTATATGAGAGGACCTGCTATAACTCTCCTATTCAATAAACTAATGAATTGTTTTTACACTAAATAAGGTGAGTATCCAGGAGGTGACACCTTCCCCCAACAAAATATATCCAATATTCTTACGATTGGCCCTAAACATTTGCAATGTCTTTTATATACGAGTTGTCCGGAAGGTCATTATTTTGTGAATGACCCGAAAAGTTATTTATTTTGTTGTATATAAATATGCTAGTTTCAATTTTATTATTGTAGTATTTCTACTGAAGACGGTCGCTGTATATGTGACCGAAATATCTGGACTTTTGTACCTGCTTTTTCACTGTCTAAATAAATGGATTTATCCCCATTTGAAAGTTTATATATGTATATATATATATATATATATATATATATATATATATATAATATATATATATATATATATATATATATATATATATATATATATATATATATATATATATATATATATATATATATATATATATATATATATATATATATATATAGATATATATATATATATATATATAATATATATATATATATATATATATATGTATATATATATATATATATATATATATATATATATATTATATATATATATATATATATATATATATATATATATATATATATATATATATATATATATATACTATATATATATATATATATATATATATATATATATAGTATATATATATATTTGTATATATATAGATCTCCTGATATACTGCCAAGATTTTGCCACGCGTGCTTCTGAAAGTTGAGAGTAAATATTTATTTGTTTAAAAACAAATTTAAGAAATAAAAATTGAAAAAATTGAGGAATTCATAAAATGGCCTATAATCCATAATATAGTTTAATAATTAGAGCTTTTGACATAATTCCGGTTTTATATGCTAAAAGTTAGGAAAACGCAAATAAAACTCTTACCTGACAAAAGGCAGCTTTGAAACTTCAGAAGTTAATTCTCATCCTAATGTAAACAAAAGCCATTTGGGGCAAAAAGTCATAAATCCAACAAAATTACTTAGAGCGCATACCCTAATGAGGTAAAAGATGGAAGTGCGTAAATGATCCAAGCTTCAAAAATGTTCAATGGAAAACAAAGGTTCATTAGACCTTTAATTTTGACAGTTCTCCACTAATAAATGAGACTCTTTCGGTTAAATCGCACGTTTTCTGCACATGTCGCATTGTTACTGCTTCCATGGAATGGAAATGGAGAATTTGGATATTTCGAACAATATTTTATCTTATTTTATGCCTAGCCTCTGTGTCATTTTAAGAAAGCCCTCAATTTTTATGCAGTGATTAATGAGTTCCTGCCCTGATCATACAATAAACTTCCCATGGCCATGAAAGGTATTTCGTCAGTGGTGTATCAAAAGGACGTATCTCCATAATTGTAAATTTTCAGAAAAGCAAAAAAAAATCTCACAACTTTTTATTTCTCCTCCAATAGCCGTAAAACAAAAACAGATTGATATGTAAAATCAATACTGTTTTTGTTTTATGGTTATATCAGAGTATTCGGTTATATCGGAGTATTACGGTTATATCATAAATATATCAGAAAAATGTCAGATATGACCTGTACGTGTGATAGCTTCGACCTGTAAATGTTAAAAAGAAAAAATCTGATATAAGTAGAGAGCGAAGTTGGAACTTAAAACGAACAAAAATGATTATGATTTCAAAACTGACTTTTAATAGTTACGTATATTGCGGAATTCTGAAAAACTACCGATTTACTGCAAACACAAAACTAACTCAACAAAACAGAATTAGGAGAAGAAAAGTAGTTATGTATTCTGCAAAAAAAAGGACAAATTTATGAGGCATTAAGTAGTTTTTAACGGGTCAGGAAATTGATATACTTTTGTATACAATCTTGATTATCTAAGAACCTCAAGCAAGTCCAGTTTTCAGTGAAGTACTAGTTTTTCAGAATTCTACAAATAGATTAATATATCACGAGTTAGTTTATTCGAACTAGCTTTGCAATTATACGTTATATAAACTGCTAAGAGATTTATTTTTGTTCGTTTTAAGTTTCAACTTCTTTCTTTACTTACATCAGAAAAAAACTCTTAAATTAATTTATGTTTGGTTTCAGTTTTTATACATATACACAACTGACTTTACAAGAAAGCTCTGTCTAACTGAGGTGGAAAAACCAAACAAGTTAACATAAGTTTTTGGGAAAATAGAGCATTAAATGTAGGTATTACTTTGCACCAAGAAATTGGAACTTGCATACTCTGTCTGCTGGGCTGCTAAATTGCTAAAAGATTTAATTTTGTTCGTTTTAAGTTTCAACTTCGTTCTTTACTTACATTAAAGAAAAAAAAACAAGTTCTTTTCCACTGAAAGTAAGGAGCAACATTAAAACTTAAATCGAAACAAAATTATTATGTATACGAGGGGGCTCGCCCCCTAGTCAGTGCCTCGCTCTTTACGCCAAAGTTCGAATTTTGTTCCAATTCCTTAAGAATGAACCCTGAATCACAAATAATTAGAATAGATAGCTCTTTTGAAAGAACTTAAAAGAACTTTAGCGTAAAGAGTGAGGTATTGACTAGGGGGCGAACCCCCTCATATACGTAATAATTTTTGTTCGTTTTAAGTTTTAATGTTGCTCCTTACTTTCAGTGGAAAAAATGTGTTTTTTTATTTAATTTTTTACCGTTTTTTTAAATAATGCTGGGAAGTCCGGTGCCCCCTTCATAAAAATGTCCATTCCCCCATCAAAACATCCTCCATGGAAAGATCCTCCCACGTAACCTCCTCCTCAGACTATTGTCCTACGACCACCCCACCAGAAAAAAAATCCCTCCTGAAAACGTCTGTATACTTCCCAATAACCAATACTATATGTAAACAATGGGCAAAGTTCTTAACTTGCAGACCTTCCCCGGGGACTGTAGGGGATTAAGTCATCCTCAAAGACATATTTATTACATTTTTGACTATTTTGAACAAAATGGCTATCTCAAAATTTCGATCGGGTGACTTTGGGAAAAAATGAGCATGGGAGGGGGCCTAGTTGCCCTCCAATTTTGTTGGAGGCACTTTAGATGAGGCACTTTTAGATAGGGCACTTTTAGATAAGGCAAAATTTTTCGTTCTTTTTCTTAAAAAGAACTGTTAATTTCAGTTCGAATAAGCCCTCTCGCGATATTCTAGGACCACTGGATCGATACGATCACTCATGGGAATAAAAAATAAAATAAATAAATAAACACGCATCCGTGATCTTTCTTCTGGCAAAGAATACAAAATTCCACATTTTTGCAGAAAGGAGCGTGAAACCTCTACAGTAGGGTTTTCTGGTACGTCAAATCTGATGGTTTGATTTTCATTAAGATTCTATCACTTTTAGGGGTTGTTTCCTCCTTTTTAGAAAATAAAGCAAATTTTTTCAGGCTCGTTACTTTTGATGGGTAAAATTAAACTTGATGAAACTTATATATATGAAATCAGAATAAATCACAATTCTTTTGATATATCTACTGGTATCACATTTCGCTTTTTATAGTTTCGGTTACTATTACTATTGCTTCTTACTTATACTTTGTTACCACGAACTGTTTGATCAGAATAAATGTCTTCTTAAATTAATTTCTGCTGGTTTTAACTTTTTATAATTATACACTTACTACACACTTAATAAATCTTACAAAAAAAGGTCTGTCTAACTTAGACGAAAAAACTAAACAAGTTAACATGAGTTTTTGGGAAAATAGGGTATTGAACGTGGGTATTACTTTGAACCAAGAAATTGGAACTTGCATATTCTACCTTCTGGGCCAGCTGCGCCTGCTAATTTGTTTTACACTTTTCGTCTCATTAATCTTTTTCAAGGTTTTTTTTTATGCAACATCCCCTGTACAATTTATATAGATAACAATTATATAGATAACAGTTTATATAGATAAATAAAATACATACACTATTTCCAACTTCTCCGCCATCATTTCCTAGTTTGGTTAAAGAATCAATCTGCATATATCTCACGGTCTGACTTTTAAAAGCCTAGGCTAAGTCATTGTCTTACCGGATAAAATTACTTGCTGCATCCTCCAATGTGCAGTCATTTTCAGAGACAATGACTGTTACAAAAGTTTCCTCCACTCAGTGGACGTTGGTCTGTAGCTTAATGGGATTAATAAGTAGAAACGTTGGCTATGTAATTGCAGGCCGGTTGCTTCTTTGGAAAGATTCATTAGACAGCTATATAAGATAATTGAACCTAAAGAAGTAAGGGCTTGCATTTGCTTTCCTGTTGCTCTTCCTTTGAAGGATATATGTTGCTTTATATTCTTTTCAGCATTTCCTTTTCCTTCAAATATAACAGAGAGAGCTACTTGTCTTATCTAAAATACAATACTATTCCAGAGTATTGAATTAACAGTCATGGCTTGTTTATACCAGATTTCCCTAGTTTCAAAAAGTTAGCTTGGAGAAATATGTCCGTATTTTTGTCTGTAGTCGGAAGCATTAACTTGAGTTACGGTGTAAAAACGAAAATTGTAAAAATCTTTTCTAACCCAAACAATGAATTATAAAACTAAAGTCTCTGCCAAAGAAAAAGAGAGATAACTGTCCCATACTTCCGTGTTAAAAAAAAAAAATAAGCTTTAAGTGCATTGGTTTATTTTTACGACGTCAATCATCACATTTTTTTTCTAGCCAATCAAATTGTTCCTTAAGGGGGATTGGAATAGCAAAACACCTCGCTATCTCTTCCGTGTTAAATATTTTTTTTTTTTTTTTTGTATCAAACAGTTCATAGTAAGTAAATAAGCAGGGCCCTAAGGAGCGGCTCGTGCTACAGTAACAGAAACTCTAAAAAAGGAATTTTTATATTGTGCATGTATTAAAAGAATCGACCTCTTATAATGTGGGGTCCAAATATGTAAGATTCATTAACTGCCAAATTTACGAGCCTTAGAAAATTTGACTGACTTGAAAGAAGGGGAAAACATCTTCGATGGGGCTAGTGATCTTTATTAATTTAGAAAAACAAAATTTTTCTTACAGAAGTAAAAAGCCAGAGTGAAGCTTAAAACAAACAAAATCATTGGTTCCCTAATTCCGCAAGATATATCTAGAAAACTAGCTCAAATAAATTGACTCTTGATATTTTCAAATATCTATATAATTATAAAAACTAGTGCATTACTGAAAACACAACTGAAAACTGAGATTTCTTGAGTTTTTTCGAGAATTATAATTGTACGCTAAGCCTGATGAGAGTCTTATAAACTAGTCCTTGTCTTGAGCAGGCTTGTCATATAATTTTCTACTCCTAAGAGAGCATCTTGTTTTTTAAGGGAGTCAGTTTTGTGTTTTCAGTAAAGCGCTAATTTTTAGAATTTAACATAAAGTTGACTTGATAAAACCATCATAAAATGCAATATAGCCCCCAGAATAGTATTTCGGGTCCTATTTCTTGAGTGGAAAGCCTGAAAAGCATGAAAACAGTAACATGGTAATCTTCATGGTTGAAAACCTTATAGCTGAGATTTAAAATCTTGCCTCTTGCATGCTATCCCTTCCAGTCCCCTTAAAAATTTTCGTAAATCGGCAGTTGACTAACAGACATAGCAGGTTACAATTCAAAGCTCGTGATTATATCAACATACTTTTTTGTAGATTTATACTTGGAAAGAGCATAAAATGGCTCGATGGCTCGAGCATAAAATGGCTCGATGCGCCATAAAAAGAGCATAAAATGGCGCATCGAGTGGTGATGATCCTATTGCCCTTCGTTATTGCCCTTTACTCTTAAATTATCCTAAATTTAATGCAAGTAATAAACGAGTGATTGGGAGCAGGATAACTTGTAGAACAAACCATGCAGCAACAGACCTAACGGTCTAGTGGATAGGAACCCAGGATGTGGCGGAGGTAACCAGTGTTTGAATTCACATTGTGATAATTTTTTAAATAGCTACTGACTTCCTAGCACCCCAATAGCGGCAAAGAAAAATAAGAAAAAAGGAGACACTTCAGTGCTTCTAGTGCAAAAAAATTATTTTCCTTGTTGTTCAAAGTGGGGAATTGTAATTATCTTGTATAAGATTTTGGACCATGGTGATTCCAATGGCGTAATTTTTACTTCTAATGATCAATTCTCCTAAACATTAAAAACCAAGAAGCAAAAATAATGAAAGTACTTTTTTTGTGCATTGCAGGAGAAAAATTACAATATTAAGTTTAAGATAGATACGAAGTAAAACCAATAATTAATGTCTTATTTTAACGAAAATTAAGGTTGACTTCTATAGTGTCTATGCCTAAGCTGGGCAAAGATTTTAAAATCTAAAAACGAACACAAATTTATTTAACCAAAAAAAATGGGTTTTTCAAACAGTTCGTGGTAACGAACTGTAAATATGGAGCACTGTATATAAATATAAAATAGTAGGATCACTGCCTATCTCAGCCAATACACAAAGCCGGGCCGAGATGCAAGTGCTCCGGAGAACATTTAAACAAGTATAAACATTAGCGACATAAGATTTTTTCACAGTTTGACAAGTCAGATTTCTCTTGAACGCGAAACTTGGCTTCACTGTAATACTAAATTTTAAAGAATCTAATTTTAAATTAATTTATTCCGATACATATATAAAAATCGGTAATTAGTAGTGCAATGTATTATTAGATGTTTTCAGAAATCACAAGTAAGTTTCGAAGTCTCAAGTTGGTTTCAAAGGCATTTTGAGAAAGTTTCTGCAAAAATACGTGTTCCAGGGTAATATAAGCTGGATCACTAATGGCAGATTAAATGGGAGGAGCTGTTTGTACACGCCGAGAATGTAGTTGCCAAAAACCACTGAGGCGTGATCTTACTGTATACTATTTATTATAAAAACGAAGTTTTTATACGAATAGATATGTCAAAAGAATTGGCTTATTACACTGATTCCAAATATATAAGTTTCATTAAGTTTAGTCTTGCCGATCAAAAGCTACAAGCCTGAGAATATTTGTCCAATTTTCAAAAAAAGGGGGAAAGACTCCCTAGAAGTCATAGAATTTTAATGAAAATCACATCATCAGATTCAGAGTATTAAAGAACCCTACTTTAGAGGTTTCAAGCTCCTATCTGCACAAATGTGGAATTTTGTAGTTTTTGCTAGAAGAAAAATCACGGATACGTGTTTCTTTGCTGTTTTTTCCCAGGGATGATCAAATCGCTCCAGTGGGCCTATAATGTCGGGAGAGGTCTCATTTTAACGAATATGAAAAGTTCTAGTGCACTTTTTAAGTGACCGAAAATTCGAGGGAAACTAGGCCCCCTCCCACGCCACTTTTTTCCCAAAAAATGTCCGATCAAAATTTTGAGATGGCTATTTTGTTCAACATAGTTGAAAGGCCCATTAACTACGTCTTTGGAGATAACATGACTCCCCAGAGCCCCTGAAGAAAGGTCTTTAAGTTATAAAATTTGCCCATTATTTACGCAGAGTATTTGTTATTGGGAAGTATGCCTACATTTTTCGGATGGGGAGGGGAGAACGACTTTTCTGCTGGGGAGATTTTTCACGGGGAGAATTCTCCATGGAAAGGGAAGTTTTCAGGGGGTTAAATTCTTAGGGGAAATTTAATACTGGGGGAATTTGCCAGAATTCCTATTCGAAACTTCTTTATATGTCTTGCTTTCTCTTTACCGATTCAATTTTACGCGTGGATATGTTAAGGGTAATTGTCCGTGGTAAATCTTTGACAGGATTGAATTGTCCAGAGGATATTTCCGTGGGGAGGGGGATTTTCCCGTGTAGGTGGAGCCAAATATCATGGCGTTAGTTAAATACGATCAGCAATTAAATAATTAAAAAAGTTTTTTTCAACTGAAAGTAAACTTAAAACGAACAGAAATTATCACGTATTTGAGAGGAGTTGCCCCCTCCTCAACACCAGGCTCTTTACGCTAAAGTTTAAATTTGGCCCCAATTCTATAAAAACGACTCCTGAAACACAAGGGTCGTATAATTAGAACAATAAGTAACTTTTTTTTAAAGTGCCGAAAAACTTTAGCGTGAAGAGTTAAAGAGGGGGAAACCCTATATACGTAATAATTTCTGCTCGTTTTTATTTATTTTTTTATTTTTTATTATTTTATGGCCGTTAAAAGACCATTGAAAGCTTAATATTTTAGTGTTTTATTTTCTAAAGGATTTACACGGATTTCTCTGTTCCCAGTCCGGGTTTGTTGCGTCAATTTTGTGCTTTCAGTAAAGCGGTAGTTTTTCAGAGTTCTACAAATACAGGGAAATACCATGAGTCAGTTTATTTGAAATAGTTTTTCCTGCAATTTTTCCTTACTACACCATCCTTTTCAAAACGCTTATTTAAGCTTTCGGTTACTATGGGCCATGGTTCACTCTTTACAAGGTTGTAGCTGCCGCTGCAACCATAATGAAACTACGCTATCAAATTCAACTTATCAAAAAGCCAAAATGATTTTAAGCCCCTACCTAGAGAAATGCGAAATATTGTATTTTTTCCGAGCTGCAACTTTGTCTGTTTTTTATTATTATTATTTTTTTCGTAAAAAATGAATACTTCTAGAATACCACGCTCATTCAAACAGATGTTGAAGGTGCTGGTGTCCTCTTGAAGTAGAAAGATAAATTGCGTCACAATAAAGTCAAGTTGTCTGCCACTTTGTGGCACAAAACAAAATATTGGCCTAACGAGGTTCAAAGGGCTATTGACTAAAAATTCTATGATAGCCAATCGTTTTAAAACTATCAGAAAATTAATTTGACTTTGCCAGTTTCAGAAGTAGTAACGCCAAACTGTGGCGCATTCGTTTCTAAAGATACACGAAGTCTTTAGAAAATAAAGGGATATTTATCTTATAGCTTCATTTGAATAAATTTATTCACTTGAGGCTTTAAAAGTATGTATAGTTGTGAAACTTGCGCATCAGTTATGCTGGAAGAGGTCCAAAGCTGTTTGCGTAGATGGTAGGGGAGTGCGCTAAAGACTCGAAGAGTGCATTTTTGTGTCCAGATTTTTATCCAAGATCATTCAGATAAATATAGAAGGAGGTTTAAGGTGGAGGAAATCTCTAATCTCCGTTCCTCTCCGCAATATTTCTGAACTAGGCCTATAGTGTGGGCACCGGGTGGGGGAGCTCCCCTTTTATTGTAGAAAATTGTTTTTTGTGTAACTTTTAAAGATTAAGTTAATATACATACTAGCACAAATGGTGAAGAGCTTGGGGGATCCTCAGAGCTTTTTGGGAGGAGGAGTACTAGCAGGAGATTTATTTTACCGATATGTGCATGAGAATATTTATCTTTATCCCAATTTTTAGTTTGTTCGTGTTTCCCAGGAGGACACCCCCATGGTCACCCTGTCGTTGTCCATAGGGTAGATCCCTATGAAAGAAAAAAATTGTTATGAAGAATTCACCTTGAAAACCGGTGAAAGGGTCACCCTACAGTTATTTTTTATATTTCAAACCCCCCTTCTAATCATTATTTGGGGTAGTTCACTTTTTCAAGGATGATTCCTATCATTCTCGAAGGATTTGTATACTAATATCAAACTTAACCAAAAGTTTCATTCACAATGTATGCAACAATCATAGGCGGCGCGTTAGCGCTGCCTAAGTAAAGAACAATGTGGGCACAATGCATTTTTTTCTCCATACCCGGGCACTTCGTATCGAAGGAGTTGTCGTAGAGACTTCGAAAAGGGCTCATTCGATTGGAAATTGGAGTGGCTAGTGCCCTTTTTAATAGTCGAAAGTGATCGGAGGGCAACTAGCCCCCCCACGACCATCATTCCCCCAAACACATCCAATCAAAATTTTGAGATAGCCATTTTATTCAGCGTAGTTGATTTCCACATAGAAAATATGTTTATGAAGAGGACACTCCCCCACAACCCTCAGAGCAAGGGTTTTAAGTTATAACCTGAGGGCATAAAAGAACGATGTTGGCACAATGTCTCCTTTATTATTTTTTTCCTTTAGAGCAGGGCACTTCATATGGAAGGGGTCGTCGTAGAAACTTCAAAAGGGGCTCATTCGATTGGAAATTGAGAGTTCTGGTGCCCTTTTTAATAGTCGAAAGTGATTGGAGGGAAACTAGCCCCCCCCCCACGACCATCATTCCCCCAAACACATCCAATCAAAATTTTGAGATAGCCATTTTATTCAGCGTAGTTGATTTCCACATAGAAAATATGTTTATGAAGAGGACACTCCCCCACAACCCTCAGAGCAAGGGTTTTAAATTATGCCCTGTGGGCATATAAGGTTTTTATAGAAGGTGTTGTCGTAGAAACTTCAAAACAGGCTCATTCGATTGGAAATTCAAAGGGCTATTGTCTTTTTAGTAATCGAAAGTGATTATAAGGCAATTAGCCCCCCCCCCACGCCCATCATTCCCCCAAAGACATCCAATCAAAATTTTGAGATAGCCATTTTGTTCCGCGTAGTTGATTTCCAGATAGAAAATATGTTTTTGAGGAGGCTACTCCCCCACAACCCTCAGGGCAAGGGTTTTAAGTTATGCCCTGGGGGCATATAAGGTTTTTATAGAAGGCGTTGTCGTAGAAACTTCAAAACAGGCTCATTCGATTGGAAATTTAAAGGGCTAGTGTCTTTTTTAATAGTCGAAAGTGATTGGAGGGCAACTAGCCCACCTCCCACCCACGCCCATCATTCCTCCAAACACATCCAATCAAAATTTTGAGATAGCCATTTTGTTCAGCGTAGGTTAGTTAATTTCCAGATAGAAAATATGTTTTTGAGGAGGACACTCCCCCGCAACCCTTAGGGCAAAGGTTCTAAGTTATGCCCTGGGGGCATATAAGGTTTTTATAGAAGGTGTTGTCGTAGAAACTTCAAAATAGGCTCATTCGATTGGAAATTCAAAGGGCTATTGCCTTTTTAATGTCAAAAGTGATTGGAGGGCAACTAGCCCCCCCCCATACCCATCATTCCCCTGAACACATCCAATCAAAATTTGAGATAGCCATTTTGTTCAGCGTAGTTGATTTCCAGAAACTTCAAAACAGGCTCATTCGATTGGAAATTCAAAGGGCTAGTGTCATTTTTAATAGTCGAAAGTGATTGGAGGGCAACTAGCCCCCCTCCCCCCCCCCCCCCAACGCCCATCATTCCTCCAAACACATCCAATCAAAATTTTGAGATAGCCATTTTGTTCAGCGAAGGCTAGTTGATTTCCAGGTAGAAAATATATTTTTGAGGAGGACACTCCCCCGCAACCCTCAGGGCAAAGGTTTTAAGTTATACCCTGGGGGCATATAAGGTTTTTATAGAAGGCGTTGTCATAGAAACTTCAAAAACGGCTCATTCAATTGAAAATTCAAAGGGCTAGTGCCCTTTAAAATAATCGAAAGTGATAGGAGGGCAACGAGCCCCCCCCCCCCCATGCCCATCATTCCCCCAAACACATCGAATCGAAATTTTGAGATAGCCATTTTGTTCACAATAATTGATTTCCAAATAGAATTAAGGTTTTGAGGAGGACAATCCCCCACAGCCCTCAGGGCAAGGGTTTTAAGTTATGCCCTGGGGGTATATAAAGTTTTTATAGAAGGCGTTCTCGTATAAACTTCAAAACAGGCTCATCCGATTGGAAATTCAAATGGCTAGTGCCCTTTTTAATAGTCTAAAGTGATTGGAGGGCAACTAGCCCCCCCCCCCCCCCCCCCCCCCATGCCCCTCATTCCTCCAAACACGTCCAATCAAAATTTTGAGATAGTCATTTTGTTCAGCGTAGGCTAGTTGGTTTCCAGATAGAAAATATGTTTTTGAGGAGGAAACTCCCCCAAAACCCTCAGGGCAAGGGTTTCAAGTTATGCCTGGGGGCATATAAGGTTTTTATAGAAGGCGTTAATCGTAGAAACCTCAAAACAGGCTCATTCGATTGGAAATTCAAAATGCCAGTGCCCTTTTTAATAGTCAAAAGTTATTGGAGGGCAACTAGCCCCCCCACGCCCATCATTCCCCCAAACATATCCAATCAAAATTTTGAGATTTTGAGCCCTGCCTAAATAAAGACGATGTGGGCACAATGTATTATTCATTTTTTCTTCTCCATACCCGGGCACTTCGTATCGAAGCAGTTGTCGTAGAAACTTCGAAAAGGGCTCGTTCGATTGGAAATTGGAGTGGCTAGTGCCCTTTTTAATAGTCGAAAGTGATTGGAGGGCAATAGCCCCCCCTCACACGCCCACCATTCCCCCAAACACATCCAATCAAACTTTTGAGATAGCTATTTTGCTCAGCGTAGTTAATTTCCAGATAGAAAATATCTTTTTCAGGAGGACACTCCCCCACAACCCTCGGGACAAGGGGTTTAAGTTATGCCCTGAGAACATATAAGAACGATGTTGGCACAATGTATCATTTATGTTTTTTTTTCCTTTAGAGCAGGGCACTTCATATGGAAGATGTCGTCGTAGAAACCTCAAAAGGGGCTCATTCGATGGGAAATCGAGACTTCTAGTGCTCTTTTTAATAGTCGAAAGTGATTGGAGGGCAACTAGCCCCCCCACACCCATCATTCCCCCAAACACATCCAATCAAAATTTTGAGATAGCCATTTTGTTCCGCGTAGTTGATTTCCAGATAGAAAATATGTTTTGAGGAGGACACTCCCCCACAAGCCTCAGGGCAAGGGTTTTAAGTTATGCCCTGTGGGCATATAAGGTTTTTATAGAAGTTGTTGTCGTAGAAACTTCAAAACAGGCTCATTCGATTTTCAAAGGGCTATTGCCTTTTTAGTATTCGAAAGTGATTAGAAGGCAATTAGCCCCCCCCCCCATGCCCCTCATTCCTCCAAACACGTCCAATCAAAATTTTGAGATAGCCATTTTGTTCAGCGTAGGCTAGTTGGTTTCCAGATAGAAAATATGTTTTTGAGGAGGAAACTCCCCCAAAATCCTCAGGGCAAGGGTTTCAAGTTATGCCTGGGGGCATATAAGGTTTTTATAGAAGGCGTTAATCGTAGAAACCTCAAAATAGGCTCATTCGATTGAAAATTCAAAATGCCAGTGCCCTTTTTAATAGTCGAAAGTTATTGGAGGGCAACTAGCCCCCCCCCCACGCCCATCATTCCCCCAAACATATCCAATCAAAATTTTGAGATTTTGAGCCCTGCCTAAATAAAGACGATGTGGGCACAATGTATTATTTATTTTTTCTTCTCCATACACGGGCACTTCGTATCGAAGGAGTTGTCGTAGAAACTTCGAAACGGGCTCGTTCGATTGGAAATTGGAGTGGCTAGTGCCCTTTTTAATAGTCGAAAGTGATTGGAGGGCAACTAGCCCCCCCCCCCCCACACGCCCACCATTCCCCCAAACACATCCAATCAAACTTTTGAGATAGCCATTTTGTTCAGCGTAGTTAATTTCCAGATAGAAAATATCTTTTTAAGGAGGACACTCCCCCACAACCCTCGGGGCAAGGGGTTTAAGTTATGCCCTGAGGACATATAAGAACGATGTTGGCACAATGTATCATTTATGTTTTTTTCCTTTAGAGCAGGGCACTTCATATGGAAGATGTCGTCGTAGAAACCTCAAAAGGGGCTCATTCCATTGGAAATCGAGACTTCTAGTGCCCTTTTTAATAGTCGAAAGTGAATGGAGGGCAACTAGCCCCCCCACACCAATCATTCCCCCGAACACATCCAATCAAAATTTTGAGTTAGCCATTTTGTTCCGCGTAGTTGATTTCCGGATAGAAAATATGTTTTGAAGGAGGACACTCCCCCACAACCCTCGGGGCAAGGGTTTTAAGTTATGCCCTGGGGGAATATTAGGTTTTTATAGAAGGCTTTGTCGTGAAGACTTCAAAACAGACTCATTCGATTGGAAATTCAAAGGGCTAGTGCCCTTTTTAATAGTCGAAAGTGATTAGAGGGCAACTAACCCCCCTCCCACGCCCATCATTCTCCCCAACATATCCAATCAAAATTTTGAGATAGGTATTTTGTTCAGCGTAGTTTATTTCCAGATAAAAAATATGTTTTCGAGGAGGACACTTCCCCACAACCCACGGGACAAGGGTTTCAAGTTATGCCCTGAGGGCATATAAGGTTTTTATAGAAGGTGTTGTCATAGAAACTTCAAAACAGGCTCATTTGATTGGAAATTCAAGAGCTAGTGCCCTTTTTAATAGTCGAAAGTGATTGGAGGGTAACTAGCCCCCCCCCCTAACGCCCTTCATTCCCCCTAACACATCTAATCAAAATTTTGAGATAGCTATTTTGTTCAGCATAGTTGATTTCCAGATAGAAAATATGTTTTTGAGGAGGACACTCCCCCACGACCTCAAGGCAAGGGTTTTAAGTTATGCCCTGGGGGCATACAAGGTTTTTACAGTAGGCGTTGTCGTAGAAACTTCAAAACAGACTCATTCGATTGGAAATTCAAAGGGCTAGTGCCCTTTTAAAACAGTCAAAATTCATTGGAGGGCAACTAGCCCCCCCACCAAGCCCGTCATTCCCCCAAACGCATCCAATCAAAATTTTGAGATAGCCATTTGTTAAACGTAGTTGATTTCCAGATAGAAAATATGTTTTTGAGGAGGATACACCCCCATAGCCCTCAGGGCAAGGGTTTTAAGCTGTGCCCTTGGGGCATATAAGGTTTTTATAGAAGGCGTTGTCGTAGAAATTTCAAAGAAGCTCATTTTATTGGAACTTCAAAGGGCTAGTGCCCTTTTTAATCGTCGAAAATGATTGGAGGGCAACTAGCCCCCCCCCCACGCCCATCATTCCCCCAAACGCATCCAATAAAAATTTTGAGATTGCCATTTTGTTCAGCGTAGTTGATTTCCAGACAGAAAATATGTTTCTGAGGAGGACACTCCTCCACAACCCTCAGGGCAAGGTTAATAAGTTATGCCCTGGGATTATATAAGGTTTTTATTGAAATCTTTGTCGTAAAAAATTGAAAAGAGGCTCATTCGATTTGAAATTCAAAGGGCTAGTACCCTTTTTAATAGAAAGTGATTGGTGATATTTTTGTTGTTTTTGTTGTTTAGACCAGGGCGCTACGTATCGAAGGAGTTGTCGTGGGAACTTCGAAAAGGGCTCATTCGATTGAAAATAGAAAGGACTGATTCCCTTTTTAATAGTCGAAAGTAATTAGAGGGCAAATAATCCCCCTTCCACTCCCACCCTCCCACGCCCACCCTCCCATTTTCCCATTATGTTTAAAAACTAAATGTTGCCTTAAGATTAAATCAAAATGCACTGTGATAATGCTAATTCCCAATAAGGCATCTCAGCAGTATCTCAAGAACGACTGAGGGTATTATGTCCAAATCAAAATAGCGCAAGTGTATCCAAGCTATCAAAGAAAGTAAACAGATTATTTTGCGAATGGTATCAAGTTTTCCATTGCAGGTCAACTAGAGGAGGTATGAAACTAAATTAAACAGTACTATTTGTGTCCAGATTTTTAAAAGGGTGTATGTTTTTAAAAATTGCTGAAAATTTTTCTCCAGCATACAAATAGCAGGCCAAACTATAAAGTCTTAAAAAACAAAAAGATTTAAAGTGTTATTTTCTTTTTCCCTGAAAAGACTATGTCAATACAAACGAACAGAAATTGATTAAAAAAACTTTTTCCACAAAATAATTTTCAAAGAAAACCCCTATGCCTTCCCAAGGCCAGAACAAAATTTGCACTTTACTGAAAAAATACAAATGAATGTGCATTGTCAGTTTAATATACATATACTGATATTTAGTAATCAAAATGTTAATATTATTTGATTTATTAAAGTTATAAAAGTAAAAACATTTATATTTTTTTCAGTAAAGTGCAAATTTTGTTCTGGCCTTGGGAAGGCATAGGGGTTTTGCGCCCAACTTATGTTAATTTCTGCTCGTTTTGAGTCTGACTTGGTTATTTATTGTAATTTCTGTTCGTTTTGGGTTTCATTTATTTATCGATGCTGATTTGTGGTAGTTTCACGCTTGGTAGATAATTTGGTTTTATTTTTCCTCATTTTTTGTTTAATGGAGTTCTTTCCTTTTCTTTGAAAAACATATTTTGTGGAAAAAGTTTTTTTATTTAATAAAATCAATGATTAATGTTGATTCTAGATGCTGCAAAAAGTGTTGATTTTCAGACTGCTCATCAAACACTATTAGCACATAAAAATTAGCAATTCAGAACAGGGAATTACTCCTCAGAAAATGGGTGGGACCTTAATGAAAATTATGCACTGAAGTTCAAAATGCATGGGTTGTCTGAAACCAGTACTCTGTTCATACTCTGTAGAGTACGTACTCTGTTGAGTATGTACTCCGTAGAGTATGTACTCTGTAGAGTATGAAATTTCTTCTCTTTCCAAGGAAGGATGGTTACATATGTCATGTGACGATTCACGGTCAATTACTAAAAAAGGATTAATTTGAATGAGCATTTGTAGATCTAATGTCCTTCAAGTAACAAAATCGCACCACAGCATGGGTACCCATATGGAGGGGGAGAGGGGGGCTCCAGACCCCCTCCCTCTGGCTGCATAATGTTGCCTTATATTTAATATTTTTGTTTTGAGATTTCTATTATACAGCATTGGAAATCCCGATTAGACCAAGTAAGCCACCCTCTAAAATTCAGCTTATGGGCGCTCGTGCACCACAGGTCATCAAAATTAAGTTACGCCATAGGTAAGTGCCGCATTTCATAATTTTGGTCCAAACAGGGCCAAAATCCATACGAAAACAAATTACCAAGGCTCCTTAAGTGTATTCAGGAAGAACATAAAATATCGCGATTTCATTCATAGAATTCTGGAATGTTTACTTTAGAAATTTTTTTAGCCCCTTTTTCCAAAATTATGCAAATTTATATACACGAATATGTGGGCATTCTTCTGGTAGGCGTTGTCAATCTTAGCTAGTACATTCTACATATTTGGAATTAGTCTAAGAAGTAGCAAATTAGCAAATTATTTTCTAATGATATTATCAAACCATTCGTGGTAACGAATCAAACAGTTTGTGATAGCAAACTGTAAGTAAGGTACGTTTCGGTCCAATAGTAACTGCAACTATAGTTTACATAATTTTGATAAGAATATGCACATCAAAAGAATTGCCTTTTGTTCTGATTCCAAATATAAAAGTCATTAAATTTAATGTTACCCGCCAAAGGCTACTAGCATGAGAAAATTTACATGATTTTCAAAAAAGGGGGGAAACACAACCTCTAAAGATCAAAAAATCTTAATGAAATCGGACCATCAGATTCAGCGCATCAGAGAACACATCCGCAAAAACGAAGAATTTTTTTCCAGAAGAAAGAGAGAACCCGCTTCCGCATTTGTTTTTCCCCAGAGGTGAGCATATCGAACCAATGGTCCAAGAAGATCGGGAGAGGGCTTATCGGGAGATATTTCTGGTGTGATTTGAATAGCGGTCAGATTTTGAATAAAATGAAAGTAGGCCAAGGAGGGCTTTCCAGGCAAGATTATCTGCATGGGATTTTCTGGGAGAAATTTTCCTTGGGGGATTTTACATGGGAGGTACTTTTCACGGAGGTTATTTTTCTGGGGAGGGAGATTTGTCATGTAGCGGGAGGTGGATTTCTCAGAATTATTAAAAAAACGCTTGGAGGTTGAATTGAAAAAAAAGCTTTTTCAACTGAAAGTAAGGAGCAACATTAAAACTAAAATCTAACAGACATTATCCCATTTATGAGGGGGCTGCCCCTACTCAATACCTCACCCTTTGCATTAAAATATGAGTTTTGTCCCAATGCTGATGAAAGACTCCTAAAACAAAACTGCCGTCTAATTAGAATAAGAAGCTTTTTTAAAGTAATAAAAAAGCTTTATCGTGAAGAGCGAGGTATTGAGGAGGGGCAGCCCCCTCGTACATGGAATAATTTTTGTTTTAATATTGCTCCTTAATTTCAGTTCAAAAAAATTCTTTTTGTTTGATTATTGAGAAGGGTTATGATTTACTTACTTTTCATTACTGTGAACGTGATGAAGTTGTTGTTCTGCTGGGATAAGGCCTTTATCGTCTTGGACAAAAATTGAAATCTATATCCTAAGAATCACTTATAAATCCTTATAAATTCGTATTTTCTTTTATAATCCAAGACAAGATTATGGAAAACCTATCCACCTCTGGGCATCCGTCTGTGCTTGCCAGTGTGGATTATAAAATTATCTATGTATAAAACTTTTAAGTTCCCTTTCCACTAAGAAGGCTTCTCGGCGTAAGTATATGAGACCCTGGGCAGCCCCTGGTTTCTACCCCCCCTCCCCAACAATGGGGCAACCACAAAGCAGAGAAATCATTGCATTACAAAGTTATCTACCAACAGCATTCTTCAGCTTGCGTTTATACTAACAAAGTTTCTTGGCATAATTTCATCAAATTCATGAGACCTGGGCACTTTTGAACCTCCACCCTCTCACCAAGGTGGCAACGCTGAGCTCAGAAACAACTAAATTATAAAGTTATCCATTCTTACCCTCTCACCAAGGTGGCAACACTGAGCTCAGAAATAACTAAATTATAAAATTATCCATTTATAAAATTATGCATTCTTTTAGTTTGCCTTTATACTAACAAAGCTTCTTGGCTTAAGTAAGCCTGAAGGACGTAAGCTTAAGTAAGCCTTGGCTTAAGTAAGCCTAAGCCTAAAGCCTAAGCCTAAAGTAATGCAATTTAAAAGGAAGTGAGGTAGTATTTACTCAAAAATACAAAACAATATTGGCTTTGGAATATTGAGCTTGTCATATTTTCTTATCAGATGAGAATCAAATGAAAACTCGATTGTTCTCCCGAGCGTTTCCCATTGCCTCCGGCAATCTATGAATGAGAAATATTATGTGCTATATAGCAGGCTTGTCACTTCTTGTCCAGATAAATCAACCCCACGACTTTCGAACGGTTACAGACAGAATAACAACATTCAGTTTTATCTTAGGGAGGGGTTGGCAAGATGAAACATTGCTTACCGGCATTGCTATTAAGCTTATCGAAATAAATCAGAAAATTGCTTTTTCCAAGGCAAAACAAGGAGAATTAGAACGAGTCCATATTTGAGATATCTCTAAAGGTATCTTCGCATTCTTGTATTTCATAAAAGACAAATAGGTTTTTGCTATGAAATATAATAAGCTGTTTTTGTTGCAAAGCATGTTTCTAGAAAACAAAACAAAATCAAAAATAGAGCAAGAAAGGAAAATATAAAAAGACAATACATTGGCAGATCCTAGAGATGGCTGAGTGATATTTTCCCTTCCCTTAACGTTTATACGAGTTTGCAGATAAAAAAAAAAGAAACAGAAAAAAGCCTTAACAATTGTACAAACGTGCATCCTTAAGTTGCAAATCCAAATTCTAAGTTATGACTAAATTTTCTCCCCTCTGACCTGTGAATATGCCAAAAAAATCTCAGGTCTGGTCAATCAAAATTAAACCTCTGGTCTGTCTCCCTCGAAAATTGACTGATAATCGTCTACCACCTGGCATCTTCCAGCATATCTATTTAGATTCTAGAATGAAACTTTGTCTTGCGCCATAAAAAATTTGAAAATAAATTATTTGGTTTTGAATAGGTTTTTAAGGATCTTTTACTATGTGTTCTGGACCTACTAAGAACGAATGTCAGCTTTAAAATTTCTTTCAGCTATAATTCTATAGAAAAAACAACACAATTTCACAGAGAAAAAGCCAATATTTACCCTTCACACATTTTGGATTATCGTTTTATAGCCCTTTTTAGGATTGTATAAAAATGATGTCATTTCATTTGTTAATAGATAAGTCTATCTATCATCCATCCATAGGTCATTCTTAGGGCTGAACTAAGGTAGATATTCAAAGAATTAAGGGATGAAAGATTGGACTGATTTTGGGTTGATGCGTGACGGATAATGTTCACTGGACTTGTATGCAGTCCAGTCCAATTTCACCCCAGTGTCCCCCAACCCTTCTCACCGCTTTATTACTGATGGAGGGGGGGGGGGTTGCTGCACAGGATACTGTGGCAAGTAAAGCTATCTTTTGGGACTATCCGTGACAACTGTGTGGCTTACTAGAGTCAGCATTTCAAAATGTAGATGTTGTCTTTGACGGATATAGCTGCGGACCTTCGACCAAAGACTGCCCCATCGAAAGAAGACAAAAGAGATCTTAGTCCATGATATCTGCTTCACACGTTCTATGCCACTTTTGGTTAAGAAGGAAGAATTTCTTACTAACAAGGCAAACAAGTAGAGGTTCATCTTACTACTTGTACAACGGGTTCATGAGAAGGGAATCAAAGTTCATCATGCTGCCGAATATATCGACTTTCTTATTATGAAGACAGGTGTTTCTTTTGTGACTACGACGAAAGTCTCGATTGACGGCAGTGGCGTAGGTTTTTTGGTTTTGCTAGGCTATCACTCAAAACAAAACACCGGTCACCTTTTTTAACACGTTTAAATTAAGTCTAATGCGAAGTATTGCAGTATTCTAAAAGTGAAGCAGAGGCTGAAGCTGACATTCTGTTCTTGCATACCTTCCTTGATTGTGACAATACATCATGACTACGTGGTTTCGGTAAGTTCGTCGATGATACGCTGACGAAATCTGAAAAGCGTTTTCACGAAGCTGCTTCAGTGCTCAACCAAGAATCAGTGTCAAAACATGAACTTGTTGAAGCTAGAGAGCAATCGCTGCTCAGCTTTTATAAGGCTGCAAAGGGTGAAACGCTCCTTTCACTGCGGCAAAGACTTTTTGTTCACAAACTTTCAACGTCAATATCCTCAGTTAGACCTGAAGACCCTGTGTCAGCTTCGGTCGCCCTTAGGTGTTCTACTACTTAGAGTTGGCGCATTCAAGATGGTGAACTCGTACCAGCTATGACAGAAGTGGCACTCGCAACAGATTTGCTACTTAGGGTCATTAAGTGCACGTGCAAGCCATGTTGACAAACAGTAAGACGACAGTCTCAAAGATCTGGACTGCAATGGACTCCTGCCTGTTCAGAATATTTAAGCAAGAGCTGCACTAACGTATTTGAGGACAATCACAACCAAGATGGATGCAAAGCTGGAACAGGATATTAGCATAAAATCAAAGCGAAGCAGTCAATACCGTATCCCTAATTAAGGATGTGATACCAATAACTTTTAGCCGAATTTGTTTCCTACTTTTCATACAACTGTTTTTTGAGCTTTTACCAGCCATATTCGAAGTACAGTTTTATTTTAAACGTTATTCCTGAACTCCAGGTGACCGACACGATCGGCCAATCACAGCTACTTTTCACGAAGAACTAAATGCTGGATGTGTGTTTGAAATTGATTCCATGACTCTGAGTTTAATTTACTTGTCTAATTAATTAATTTATTAATTTTATTAATCTAATTAATTTACGTGTCTAATTTAGTAGGAAACGATTCTCCCTTTTTTCTTTCCTTTTTTCTAAGAAAATATCTTTTTTGCCTAAGAATTTTGGGCTGCCTTACAAAGTTTTTGGCTCATGGGTCATAAGGCCTTTCGTGCCTAACTTTGGGTAATTCAGCAGGTAAGATATGAAGTGATTTTGCAAAATATTTTGCAGAAAATTTTCAGGTGTCTGTCCTTAAAATTTGGTTATTATGCGTTTTTTTGGTGAAATTGACGGATAAAGCAATTTCAATGCTGCTGATTGTTCTCAACAGGTCCCAATACATAGTATATACATAGTTTAAATTGCTTTATACATACATAGTTTAAATCCAATTCATAGTTTAAAACCAATTCAAAGACAAAGCATTTGTTTTTTTTTTATTTTGGGGTAAAATTTGGACTTTAATTGTGATTTTGAAGTATTTCTTGATTTTCGCGAAGTTTTAGTATTTTAGTCGCTGGATTTGTTTTATGTTGCAATTTATTCCACCTTCGATCGAAAAATGACTAGCCTACTGTGTGACCCTTTGTAAAAAACTTGAGGCATCATTATCTAATTTCTTAAATAAAAAACTGACTCACGCATTTTTCGACTATTTTTGAGTCATGGTAATTTTATTGAATAGAATTTTTTAAACTAAAACACAATTATTTTTTGAAATTACTAATAAACAAACAATTGTCAATATAAACCACAGTAGACAGAATATACCAGTAAGCTTATCGCAGATCATTTCTGGTCTTCGTTCACAAAAAGCTCCTCCCACTTATTTCTGCATTAGCGGGAATGCGGGTTAGTCTGTTTCAGTCTGTTTCGATTGTTTCAATGCAGTTTGATGGAAACAGACTAACCTGCATTCCCGCTAATCTGACTTCGCCTATGTTTATATCTGCAAAAACGTTCTCCGGAGCACTCGCACCCCGGTCCGGGTTTTTATAATGGGTGAGATAGAGAATGATCATACTGGTATATTCTGTCTACTGTGATATAAACAATGTAGCAAAATACCCCTTTAGGGCTTTCTGGAAGAGATAAAGATAGAGAGTTGAAACGGGAGAGAGACAGCAAAAGATAGAGAAAAAGGAAGAGGAAGAACAGAGAAAGAGGGCAGGGAAGGCGAAAGAGGAAATTTATAAATTTAACATGGTCACATTTCTGAAAGAATGGAAAAAGAGAAACCTCTAAGTATAGCGTGTTTACAGGTCTTACATAAGCTCCGGTGGTCATAACAGTAGAGCTGGCAATGGTTAAACTAAATTCAAAGACGTAAACCGTAAATATTTGCTATATCCAAGGCATATCCGATAGCAATCTCAGGAAAATGTTGTGAACGACACTCTTAATATCTAGAAATTGGGTTCTCAATCTTACTTAATTTCTAGCATCCTCTCACGGACACAAATATTAACAGACTCTAACACAATCTTGAAGGATCAGCTTCAAGAAAATTGAAATTACTATTGTAAATAGCAATTCTATGAAAAAAAAAAATAATACCAAAAGCTAGGTGGCGCTAAAAAGTTTTCATCAAGTTTTAGTTTGAAATCAATTTTGATGAATGGCCGAAAAACATTTCTTCTTTCCTTTAGATCTGTCTCCTTCTTCCCTTTTAGATCTGTCAAAGGATTCCCATAGAAATTTATGTGAAAACCTGTAAGACTGTGGAGACAAATTTTTACTTAACTGTTTTCAAATATCAGCCCCCACCGGAAAACTTCTGGTTTTCAGGGAATAAAGAATTTTTCATATATTGAATGTCGGTAATTTATGACGCAGATGTTCCATGTTGTAAATAAAATTTGATGGTTGATTACAATTAACAAATAATCAAGTAAAGATTTTTATAGATGAAGTAAGCTACATGAGATCGTTTTTACTTATATAAATAGCAAACATTTCATAACTGGGTTGGACTAGCCATTGAGAATCTACCCCCCACCACCCCCCCCCCCAGCTATTTCTTAGTTTGATGGTTGCTAGTTTTTGTTTGGTTTCATCCATATCTGAAAATAGATTAAACATATTAAACGTCTTTAACCTTGATCGACAATTTTCTTCGACTTCAAGAAACTCACTGGAATTTGACTTCAGATTTTTTTTTTTCTGACTTCCGCTTTCGATTTTGCTCAATTAAAAAAAAAAAAAATTAGGTATTCTATATAGAAAACGTAGGAAGAACCATAAAATTTCATGATTTATTGGGGAAGAACAAACCCAAGGGTATCTTATCTATCTGCATACGTGCCCGGTACGCTGGCTCCAATTATAATATTTAAATATAAAACATAAATATATATATATATATATATATATATATATATATATATATATATATATATATATATATATATATATATATATATATATATATATATATATATATATATATATATATATATATCTATATATATATATATATATATATATATATATATATATACAACACTGACCAAATTTCAAGAGGATCGTTGAAGCAGTTATTCATCTTAAAGACACAAAGAAAGCCACCCTCACAGACTTTCAGCTTTGTTGTTTAGATTCAAATTTTATACTTACTACTAGCCATTTCAAGGTTGAATTGTGGGAAATTATTTTCAATAGTTCCAGATCCTTCATGTTTCCATAGAAGCGCTTTAAGATAAACTATGCAGCAATATTCTTTGCAATATCAGCTCCTTGTTTTGCATTCGAAAAGAAGCAATCAGCAATAAAGAGCGCTCAATCATATAAATCTCTTGACTTTTCAGAAAATCAAAGATACGTTTTAAATTGACCGTCATTTTCCAATTGTCTATAATAATATATGCATCTCAACCTTTTCTCCCCTATCAGGAGCATTTTACTTTCTAAGCCATTTTCTACGTGGGATTCCAGATAGAATGTAGAGGATTATAAGAAAAAAGAATTTCATCAAAGGGCTTTGACTTTTTTTTCGCTCTGACCACTCCAAAGACTATAAAGGTGGAAAACATTTTTTCTTCCCTGTGGCTTTCATAATAGATTTAATATTCTTCTGCCTTTGTTGTGGTTTTTCCACTTGCTCTATTTGGGCTGCTAGTCAAAGCTTTTTCGGTGTTGTCAGATTATCAAATGCTAGACAACTTGCTGGTATAAAAAACCGTTGCTTTTGGTGGTATTTCTGTCAGTCAAAGAATATATCTGTCTTTCTGTTTCTAGTTTTTCAGTTTATTTTTTTATTTAGGGACAATTTTGTTGCTTGACTTTGGAACCTTTAAAATAAAAACTAGTTAGGAGTTTTTATTAGACAAAGCTGCCACACCTAAAGGAAATATCATAAGACTTAGAATATGTTTATACTTGAATAAAAATCGCACAAATTGGTACGAGAACACTTAAATAATCCGGATTTTAGAAACAAAGGCGATAGATACAAAAAATACAAGTTCCGTGCATTTTTATACATTTTATAAAAATTTTATAAAAATATTTTATAAAAATACATTTTATAAAATACATTTTATAAAAATACATTTTTACGGTGTATAAGCGAAACTGGTAAACTCAGTTTTTGATTTTCTTCTGATGAACTTCACTAAATTTTGGTTTTCAATATTTATAATTGAATTGAAAATTATAATTTTCAATATATATTTATAATGATATCTCTAGTAACAAGGATTAGTCGGCTACCTAAAAGATTTTTTAATTGAAAATTAATCTTTAGCCATTTGGTTAAAAATCATTCGTTTAGGGGTCAAACTGCTCAGATAATTGAATCTGAATTATCAGATTCAAGCATAGCATTACCATGATAAAGTTAAATATCATCAGGAAATTTTATGGAGATAGGTTAGATTTTATGGCAGCTCGTATGGGCGTGACCAAAGATCTGGGAAACCATCGGCTAACCAAATTTCCATGAAAGATCATGAAAAAATGTTGAACCAAAAGAGATGAAAAAATCATTCGTCGGCGCTTCCAGTAGGCAAAGCGCTAAAGAAACCGGCAACCTTGGTGAAAACTCATTAAGCCAGTCCTGCGTAAATTCCATAGTGAAGCTGCTTAAGTAAATGAAAAAATGAATAAATTAATGAATAAATGAAATAAATGAAAACAATGAAAAAATCATTCGTCGGCGCTTCCAGTAGGCAAAGCGCTAAAGAAACCGGCAACCTTGGTGAAAACTCATTAAGCCAGTCCTGTGCAAATTCCATAGTGAAGCTGCTTAAATAATTGAAAAAATGAATAAATTAAACAAATGAAAACAACGAAAAAATCATTCGTCGGCACTTCCAGTAGGCAAAGCGCTAAAGAAACCGGCAACCTTGGTGAAAACTCATTAAGCCAGTCCTGCGTAAATTCCATAGTGAAGCTGCTTAAATAAAGCCCGAGTATAGCAGCCTGGAACGTGTGTTCCGTGACACGTGACGTAGCTCAGGCTTTCATCACAACATAATTTCAGAATTTTCATGAAAGAGCGTGAAAAGTTAAACCAGAAATCAAAAAATCCTTCGACGGCACTCCCAGTAGGCAGGAAACCGGCAATTTTGGTGAAAACTCAGCAAGCCGGCCCTGTATCAATTTTTTTCAATGAATTGAGAGAGATAAATTCATTTTTAATTAAAGACCAATATTCACACAAAATCATATCAAACAGACCTACGACGTGAAAATCCATACAGATGTGTTTGTGGCAGGACACAATATTTTACTCACTTACTACATATCAACTAAAAAAAACTTTTTCCACAAAATAAGTTTTTCAAAGAAAAGTAAAGAACTCCATTAAACCAAAAATGAGCAAATATAAAATCAAATAATCTACCAAGCGTGAAACTACAACAAATCAGCATCGATAAATAAATGAAACCCAAAACGATCAGAAATCAAACAGTTCGTGGTAACGAACTGTAAGTAACGAGCGACCCGGCTCAATAGTAACCGAAACTCCAAACAACAGAATTTTGATGTCAATAGATACGTCAAATAAATAAGATTTTTATGCTGATTTCAAATATGTAAGTTTCATCAAGTTTAGTCTTACCTATCAAAAGTTATGCGCCTGAGAAAATTTCCCTTATTTTCGAAAAAAGGGGAAAACATCTATTAAAAATCACAGGACTTTAATGAAAATCTCACCGTCGGATTCAGCGTATCAGAGAACCCTACTCTAGAGGTTTCAAGCTCATATCTTCAAAAATGTGGAATTTTGTATTTTTTGTCAGGAGAAAGATCACAGATGCGTGTTTGTTTTTATTTTTATTTATTTAATTTTTTTCTCAGGGGTGATCGTATCGATCCAGTAGTCCTAGAATATTATAAGAGGGCTCATTTGAAGGAAAATTAAAAGTCATAGTGCCCTTTTAAGCGACCAAAAAAATTGGAGGGCAACTTGGCCCCCTCCCACGCTCATTTTTTTCCTGAAGTCACGCAATTAAAATTTTGAGATAGCCATTTTGTTCAATTTTGTTAAAATTTGAGATAGCCATTTGAGTCAAAAATCTAATAAATATGTCTTTTAGGATGACTTAATCCCCCAGAGTTCCCGGGGGAAGGGCTGTAAGTTATGAACTTTGCCCATTGTTTACATATTAACTAAAAAAAAAAAAACAGTTTTTTTAACTGAAAGTAAGGAACGACGTTAAAACTTAAAAACGAACAGAAACTATTCCGTATATGAAAGGGGCTGTCCTCTCCTCAACGCCTCGCTCTTTACGCTAAAGTTTTTTATTGTTTAAAAAAATAGAGTTGTGAGACGTTTTCAGGAAGGATTTTTTTCAAGTGGGAGGGGCTAGAGGAGGGTGTTATAAGGGAGAATCTTTCCGTGGAGGATGTTTCCTTGGGGTAAGGGACATTTCTATGAAGGGGGCGCCGATTTCCCAGCATTTTAAAAACGATCAGAAATTCAATTTTAAAAAACAAGTTCTTCAACTGAGTGTAAGAAGCAACATTAGAACTTAAAACGAACAGAAATTATTACGTATATGAGGGGATTCCCCCCCAAGTCAATACCTCGCTCTTTACGCTGCAGTTTTTTTAGTGCTTTCAAAAGAGTTATCTATTCTAATTAAACGGCCTTTGTGATTCAGGGGTTTGCGATTTTAAAAAAATTGAACTTTAGCGTAAAGAGCTTGGTATTGACTAAGGGAGAACCCCCTCATATACGTATTAACATATAAGTAATAAAAAAACAATAAAAAAAACAAGCGATACGGCTCAATAGTAATCGAAACTTTAAAAGACGGAATTTTGTTGTCAATAAATGTATCAAAAGAATGGGTTTATAATGCTGATTCTACATACATCATTAAGTTTATTATTACTCATCAAAGGCTACGAGCCTGAGAAAATTGACCTGATTTTTGAAATAGAGGGGGGGGGGGAAATCTCCTACAAGTGAAAGAATTTTAATGAAAATCCCACCGTCAGATTCAGCGTATCAGAAAACCCCATTACATAGGTTTCAAGTTTCATCAAGTTTAGCCTTACCCATCAAAAGTTCAGCGCCTGAGAAAATTTCCCTTATTTTAAAAAAAGGAGAAAAAAACCCTGAAAGTCATAGAACTTTAATGAAAATCACACCATCAGATTCAGCAAGCTCCTATCTTCAAAAATGTGGAATTTTGTATTTTTTGCCAGAAAAAAGATCACGGATGCGTATTTATTTATTTTTTTTCCAGGGGTGACCGTATCGATCCAGTAGCCCTAGAATATCGTGAGAGGGCTCGTTCGAACGGAAATTAAAAGTTCTAGTGCCCTTTTTAAGTGACCCAAAAATTGGAGGGCGACTTGGCCCCCTCCCATGATCATTATTTTCCCGATGTCACCAAATCAAAATTTTGAGATAGCCATTTTGTTCAACATAGTCGAAAATTTAATAAATATTTCTTTGAGGATGACATCATCCCCCTCAGTTCCCGGAGGAAGGGCTGCAAGTTATAAACTTTGCCCATTGTTTACACATAGTATTGGTTATTGGGAAGTATACATACTTTTTCAGGAGCAATTTTTTCTGGTGGGGTGGGGGGATCGGAGTAGGGGGCTACTGGGGAGGATATTTCCATGGAGGATAAATCCTTGGGGGAAGGGAAATTTCTATGAAGGGGCGCCGGGTTATCCAGGATTATTTAAAAAACGATCAGAAATTAAACAAGAAAAACAAGTTTTTTCAACTGAAAGTAAGGAGCAACATTAAAACTTAAAACGAACAGAAATTACTACGTATATGAGGGGGTTCGCCCTCTAGTTAATACCTCGCTCTTTACGCTGAAGTTTTTTTTTAGTACTTTCAAAAGAGCTATCTATTCTAATTAACCGGCCATTGTGATTCAGGGGTTTGTGATTCGAACAAAATTTGAACTTTAGCGTAAAGAGCGAGGTATTGACTAGGGGGCGAACTCCCTAATATACGTAATTAAAACATACGAATATAGAAGTTCGTTACGTAAGTTAATTCGTAAGTTACCTCAGAACAAAATTTCGAGAAAGCCATTTAGCCAAAAAAAAGAAAATTATATGTACGGTGAGCCAAAATCAAAGATGCATTAATTCAAAAATGTTCAGAAATTAAATAAAAAAACAAGTTTTTTAACTGAAAGTAAGGAGCAACATTAAAACTTAAAACGAACAGAAATTATTCCGTATATGAAAGGGGCTGTCCCCTCCTCAACGCCTTGCTCTTTGCGCTAAAGTTTGACTCTGTCTCAACTTTATTTTTTAAAACAATAAAAAACTTTAGCGTAAAGAGCGAGACGTTGAGGAGGGGCCCCTTTCATATACGGAATAATTTCTGTTCGTCAAGTTTTAATGTCGCTCCTTACTTTCAGCTAAAAATAAAACTTGTTTTTTTTTATTTAATTACAATAAATAATCGAGTCAAACTCAAAACGAGCAGAAATTAACATGAGTTGGGCTCAAGACCCCTGAGCCTTCCCGAGGCCAGAACATAATTTGCACTTTACTGAAAAATTATAATTTTTTTTACTTTTATAACTTTAATAAATCAAATAATATTAACATTTTGATTACTAAATATCAGTATATGTATATTAAACTGACAATGCACATTCATTTGTATATTTTTTTTTCAGTAAAGTGCAAATTATGTTCTGTCCTTGGGAAGGCTTAGGGTTTTGAGCCCAACTCATTTTGAAATACCGGTCTAATAATCTCTCAACTGCCCAACATTTAAAATATTAAAATGGCGATAACAATCCATTGTACGTTCACATTCTGCAAAATCACCGAGCAGGCGTAGCGCTTTATTTTGCACAATTTGTATCCGTTTACAATTTATAGCAAAATTACTAGCCCACACAGAACAACAGTATACAATGTAAGGATGAATAAGTGAATTATATAAATTTTTCAAAAATGAAACAGGAAAAACATGTTTAAATTTACTATACCTCGCGCAACTTCCACCGATACAATTTTACTATGTTTTTTCCAATTTAAGTTACAATCAATCGGAAAACCAAGATACCTTGTATCAAATATCTGCTTAATCTCTGTACCATTAAAATTAACTAAACCGAAAACATTATCAATAACTCCAGTACGACTAAAAATCATGTAATTAGTTTTACTCGCGTTCAATGCTAAACAACCAAGACTGGTAAAAACATGCAGGTTATGTAGCACTTAATTTGCTTTTGAAACAAGCTCACTCGAAAGCCTTTCCAGTAATCGTTATAGCTGTGTTGCTGTTTAAGTTACTTAAAGAAATCGTGAGCATAGTGATCTGGAACATAGGTCTTTTGAAGATTGATTCAAATCAGGCTCTCATCGCCACAGAATATCATCGTAATAATTTGGATGTTTACAACTGCTTTGATGCATACAGCTGCTTCAGATCGCACTGCATAATAACCTATCCATAATGAACACGTTCTTTTGACACAAGAACACCAACACTTTCACATGGAATCCAAGAGATATCCATGGACCACTTACATATTGATCCACAATAGGTAGAACTTATCAATGGTTAACTGTCGAGCGTTCAGAGGAGCTGACATCTCGTCGAAGAGCGGCTCAGACCATTTCCTTCTTGCTGCTACATTAAAGCTGAATTTATCAAACCGTAAGAAAACCAGACTACCTCGTATATATGGAAACTGGGAAACTAGAAATCCTAAAAGACAGCGCTGAGCTTGAAATGGAGCTGAAGAACCGATTTCCAGGTCTGGAACAAGCTCAACAAGAAAAAGAGAGTCCACAAGACTCTCTTTGGGTATGCAGTGGTATGCTCCGGCAAACCACTCAGGGGTTGGCGTCTCTGCCCGCAGAGCTTGAGAGTGGTAGGTACCGCAAGGTGCCGACTCCTGCCTCTATTGGGGTCACCACCACCTTTTCTGAGGTTAAGTATGAGGTCTTATAGCCGCTCCTTATCTGATGAGGCAAAGTCTTTCTTAGGAGTTCTTTTGTCCGCTGTTTGGGCCAGCTACCCATCCAGCCGGTATTTACCAAGTTTTTAAACGGAAAAAACAGCCTCGGATCGGACTTTTTTCCAGTAGACGACCAAATGTGCGCCCAAGACAATTCTTACGGATACGTGTACTGTTACCCACTGCAATGTGCGTGGTCTCCGATCCAAGTTGGATCACCTATAGCACATGATGAATGAGGTCTCCCCTTCTGTCATGTGTGTATCTGAGACCAACCTGAATGCTAGCACCATTGATAGTGAGATCAGTATTCCTGGTTACACTCTGCTCAGGCTGGATCTCAAAAACCCGAGAAGCTCGACTTTTGGTGGAGGTGGTGTTGCTATGTACCTTAAAAATAACATCCCATTTTTGGCACTTTCGATTCCAGGTGATAAGGAGGTCCTTTAGGTCAAAGTAAACCTATCAGACAATTCGTTTGTTATTGGCACAGTCTATAACCCACCAAAGATGAAAATCACCGAACATCAGGAAGATTGCTTGGAATTTGTGAAGCAAAAGTTCCCTAAATCAGGTATAATAATCCAAGGAGACTTCAAAATTCTCGTGACCCCTGGCTGAAAAGTCGTACGACTGATGTGGAGGGCTTAGCTCTGCTAGACCTGAGTCTTGCTTACGGCCTAGAACAACTTGTCGAATTCGACACCTACTTCGGCCCTCAGGGATCATCCAGGCTTGATCTCTTCTTAACTGATCATTTGGATTCCTTTAGTGTTGAAAGCTATCCTTTTGCCAGCAACCATGTGGCAGTTATAGCTCGTGGAAATCTCAAAATACCTCCATCTGTACAGCACGAGGGGATCATCAGGCAGTATCACCACACAGACTGGGAGGGTCTGCGAAACTTCTTATCGGCAAAGCCGTGGAGTACATTTTTAAAAGAAGCCCCACATAAAGCAGCGGCACTTTACGGAAAAGCGATTACAGAGGCTATTGAGCAATTCGTCCCATCAAAAACAGTAAAAGTCTCATCTCGAGATAAGCCATGGTTCAACGCTGGATGTAGAAAGGCAATCAGGGCCAGAAAGAAGGCTCACAAGAAATGGCATTCAACTGAACCCGACGAGGACCGGGATGCTTTTATTAGCGCTCAAAACGAGTCTGTTAAAGCAGCACGTCAAGCTAGAGCCAATGACAAGCACAAGTTTGTAGACAAACTGAAAAGTGCCCCTGCAAAGCGGTGGTGGAGGGTCGTCAAAGAAGCCCTACCGTCATCTAAATCAACATCAATTCCCTCGCTTCATGTTGAAGGGACGATAATCCAGTCAGGCCAGGAAAAGGCAGATGTATTTGCACAAACCTTTTCAAAGGTCTTCCAACTTGATGAGGACGGAGTCTCCCCTCCCCCCTTTCCGCCACGAACGGATGCAAAAATCAACAGCGTTAACATAACTATTAGGAAGGTGCTCAGAACGCTAAGCCAACTGGATGTCACGAAAGCTTCAGGACCTGACAAGATTCCCAATCTCATCCTTAAAAGATATGGCCCTGAACTTGCTGGTCCTCTCGCCTGTCTCTATAGAAAATGCTTTGCAGTGGGATTATTCCCGAAAGCATGGAAAACTGCTTATGTGGTCCCTGTTCCAAAGGCAGAGTCTGACCTTACTAATTTAGGATCATATCGTCCAATAAGTCTGCTGTCCTGCGTAGGTAAAGTTTATGAAAGTGTCATTAATAAGACCCTTTATCAATACCTTGAGTCACATCTGTTGTTGGCAGACACACAATACGGTTTTCGCAGAAAACGGTTTACGTTAGACTGTTTGATTGCCCAGTATCAAGAGTGGGTTGTGCTCCTTTCTCAGGAACACGATATTCGCCTTCTGTCCTTTGATATTGCAAAAGCCTTTGATCGTGTATGGCACAAGGGACTTCTTTGTAAACTGAAAGCCTATGGAATTCATGGTGGACTATTTGACGTGCTTGCTGACTTTCTTCGTCAACGATCGTTGCAAGTTGTCCTCGATGGCTTCATATCAAAAGAACACCCAGTTTTATCAGGAGTACCACAAGGAAGTATTCTTGGGCCAACTCTTTTCTTGGTGTTCATAAACGACCTAGGGGACAACCTTGTGAAAAAAACCTCACCACTTTGCGGATGACACAACAACAAAACAATCAATCACAAAAGACGAAGATCCCAGTGAACCCCAAAAGGAGCTTCAGGCTGACCTGGTGAAAATTGAGGTGTGGGCAGATGCATGGCTTGTAAGTTTTAAACACATCGAAAACGAAAGAGCTCCTAATTTCTAAGGCGCGTAATATGAGGGCTAATCCGGATTTCGTTTTCAAAGGAGAGGTAATAACGCGAGTTGATACACTGCACTTACTTGGAGTTAATTTCTCTTCAGATCTCTCATGGACTGAGCATCTCAGTAAAATTAGATCCTCTTGCAATAAGAATTTAGGAGCTATCCTAAGATGCAAAAATCTTCTCCCTGGTGATTCTATTCTGCCACTTTTCAGTTCGTGCATTAGCCCTGTCATGGAATATGCATGTCCTCTCTTCGCTGGTTCACCAAAAAGCCACATCGCTCCACTCCAACATATTCAAAATAGAGCAGTGCTTGCAGCAGCCTCTGGCAACACGAAAGCTAAAACCCCACAGCTGATGAAAACCCCACTTTCGATGTGGCGTCCATGTTGGTTTTCTATAAGTACTTGTATAACCCTCCATCGGAGGAGCTATCGAAGCTCGTTTCTGATAAAGCAAACCCCTTGCGATCAACTCGCCAAAGTACAGCTCGTCAGGACTACCTTGAGCAGGGTAATCCCCGCCAAGAGTATCTGAAAGTGAGTTTCGCCCGGCGATCGGTTGCCACATGGCATAGATTGCCGGCAGAGGTAATCCCGAAAAATCCTTCCCTTGACGCGTTCAAGAGAAGGTATAACAAGTACCTCAGTGTTAGAAAATGAAGTAACTACCAGGACTAGCGGCAAATCATCATTTGTGATGGAGCCGTGAAGCCTGTAATAAAAAAAAAGAAGACGTCTCTACCCAAGTCTTTGGAAAGAGAACCTAAGGTACTAAAAGTGATGCACTACCAAAACACTCGCTGTCCTATATGAGAAAACAAACGCATCGAACAAGACGGCATTCAGAGTTCTACAGGGAGGCTCATAATCTGGCAATGAGAGATGAAAATGCCAACTGGTTAGGGCTGGTCACAGATCTAGAAGAGGCTGTAGCTAGAAATGAGACCCGTAAATAATATAGAATTCTCAGACTTGAAAAAAGAAGAATATGAAAAGAATCTTAACTTGGAACAAAAACAATACAATCAGAGGCAACGCTATAGCGTTGCCTATAGTAAAGGCCATAAGGCTCAAATGTTTATTTTTTATTATTTTTTTCCAAAGGGACTTCATATGGAAGAGGTGGTCTTATAAACTTCGGAGGTGCTAATTTGATTGGAAATTGGAAGTTATAGTTACCTTTTAAGAGGTAAAAGTAATCAGAGGGCATCTACCCCCCCCCACACACCCCTCTTTTTCCCAAATGAATCCAATCAAATTGTTGAGATAGCTATTTTATGCAAAATAGTTTAAAGATTAAAAAAGAACTCCAGGTTCAACACAATTCCGCAGAGCCCAAAGGCAAGTGGTGTAAGTTATGCCCCGGGGGCATATAAGGTTTTTATGTAAGGGATGATCGTATAAACTTCAGAGGTAGCTCATTTGATTGGAAATTAAAAGTACTAGTTTCCTTTTTAAGAGTCAAAAGGGATCGAAGGGCATCTAATCCCCCCCTACTCTGAAGCACCTACCCTCTTTTCCCCAAAAGCATTCAATCAAAATTTTTGAGATAGCAATTTTGTTTGAAATAGTCCAAAGATCAGATAACAAAACTTTTAGGTCGTCATAATTCCCACCAGAGCCCGGGGCAATTATTGTAAATTATGGCTCGGGATTATATAAGGTTTTTATGGAAGGAATGGTCGTGTAAACTTCAGATGGGCCCATTCTATTGGAAATTGAAAGTTCTAATTTTCTTTTTAAGAGTCGAAAATAACCGGAGGACAACTAGCCCCCCCCCCCGCCCTCTTTACCCAAAATCCATCCGATCGAATTTTTAGATAGCCATTTTGTTAAAATAAATCAAAATATCACATAAAAAAAACTCCAGGGTCAACACAGCCGCCCAGAGCCCAGGGGAAAGTGCTGTATGTTATGCCCTGGGGGCATTTAAGGTTTTCATGCGAGGGTTTTCAGAATATTTCAAAGATTAGATAGACCTGACCCCCCCCCCCCCACTCAGAAAACTTATTAACGATATTTTATTAACTAAAAAAAAACACGACCATTCCTTCCATAAAAACCTTATATACTTATATACTTATTAACGATATTTTATTCCAAAACTTAAGGCAGCTGGCCCCTGGACCTCCCTGCAAGTAGTGACCTCCCCTCGACAAAACGACTTATTAACGATATTTCATTCCAAAATCATGAGAACGTACCCCTGGCCTTCCATGGCTCACCCCCCCCCCCCCCTAAAAAAAAATATACAACTTAATAGCGATATTTTATTCCAAAACTTATGGAAGCTGACCCCTGGTCCTCCATGGCCCAATAACCCCCCTCCTCCCAGAAAGAATTGCCAATAATAAATCATGGGAGCTGACCCCTGGCCATACCTCCGTGCCCCCCCCCCCACACACACACCCAAAAAACTTAATAACGATATTTCATTCCAAAATTCATGGGAATTCAGTTTAATTTTATTAGCTCTTTCCAAAACTGTTCAAGACACCTATATTCTTCACTACAAACAAGAGTTTGGCTACTTCCCGTTTCCCTAGCGGTAAAAACATAAGGCCTACTGTGTATTTGGTGCTTCACTGGAACGAATTATATTACAAATATTTTCTTTTGTACTTATTGCAACATTGAAAATAAAATGAAAATTGTAGTGAAATCAGGCTAGGATCTACCAATAGGCCCACTAGGCCCTGCGGTTTTCACTATCTCCAAATTTAGGGAATTTCCCCGAAATTCTTCCAAAACCGGAGCGGCAAAAACGATTGGGCCTAATAGCGTCAAAGCTTTAAATCCGGCCCCAAGTGAAATTTAAAAAAAAAAAAACAAGTTTTTTAAACTGAAAGTAAGGAGCGACATTAAAACTTAAAACGAACAGAAATTATTCCGTATATGAAAGGGGCTGTCCCCTCCTCAGCGCTTCGTTCTTTACGCTGAAGTTTGACTCTCACAATTCTAGTTTTTTAAACAATGAAAAATTTTAGCGTAAAGAGCGAAGCGTTGAGGATGGGACAGCCCCTTTCATATACGGAATAATTTCTGTTCTAAAGTTTGACTTTCTCACAACTCTATTTTTTTTAAACAATGAAAAACTTTAGCGTAAAGAGCGAGGCGTTGAGGAGGGGACAGCCCCTTTCATATACGGAATAATTTCTGTTCTTTTTAAGTTCTAATGTCGTTCCTTACTTTCAGTTAAAAAAAACTTGTTTTTTTAATTTAATTTTTGAACGTTTTTGAATTAATGCAGGGTTTGATTTTGGCTCACCGTAAATGAATAATTAAAACAAAATTTGCATATTAATTTTACTTTTATTTGGTTAAATAGCTTTCTCGAAACTTGTTTAATTTTATTTACGAACGTTTTTATTAGTAATAAATGTACTTAACT
This sequence comes from Artemia sinica, assembly GCA_027921565.1. Lineage (NCBI taxonomy): Eukaryota > Metazoa > Arthropoda > Branchiopoda > Anostraca > Artemiidae > Artemia > Artemia sinica. The sequence goes on along the minus strand of CM051265.1, from coordinate 8,255,762 downwards.
TGCGAATTAACTTACGTAACGAACTTCTATATCATATATTTTTAATACGTATATTAGGGGGTTCGCCCCCTAGTCAATACCTTGCTCTTTAAGCTGAAGTTCGAATTTTGTTCCAATTCTTTAAAAATGACCCCATAATCACAAAGGCCGTTATTTAGAATAAACAGCTCTTATGAAAGTACTAAAAAATCTTTGACTTAAAGAGCGAGGCATTGACTAGGGGGTTAGCCCAATCATATACGAAATATTTTCTGTTCGTTTTAAATTTTGAAGTTGCTCCTTACGTTCAGTTGAAAAACTTGTTTTTTTTATGTTTAATTTCTGATCCTTTTTTAAATAATGCTGGGAAATCCGGCGCCTCTTTCATAGCAATGTCCCTCCTCCCATGAAAAATTCTTTCGTGGAAAGATCCTCCCACATAACCCCCGACCCATCCCCCCACTACCAGAAAAAAATTCCCCCTGGAAACGTCTGTATATTTCACAATAACCAATACTATATGTTAACATTGGGTAAAGTTCATAACTTTCAGCCCTCCTCCCAGGGACTTTGGGGGATAAAGTCATCCTAAAGGACATAGTTATCATATTTCCGACCATGCTGAACAAAATGGCTATCTCAAAATTTTGATCGGGTGACTTTGGGATAAAAATGAGCGTGGGAGGGGGCCTAGTTGCCCTCCTTTTTTGGTCACTTAAAAAGGGCACTAGAACTTTTAATTTCCGTTCCAATGAGCCCTCCCACGATGCCCTAGGACCACTGGGTCTATACGGTCACCGCTGGGAAAAAAAACAAACAAAAAACAAATATACACGCATCCGTGATCTTTGTAGTTATCCGTGACATTTTTTTAGATATGAGCTTGAAACCTCTACAGTAGGCTTCTCTGATACGCTGAATATGATGGTGTGATTTTCATTAAGGTTCCATAACTTTTAGGGGGGTTTTTTACCCCTTTTTTCGAAAATCAGTCAAATTTTCTCAGGTGCGTAACTTTTGATGGGTAAGACTAAACTTGATGAAACTTATATATTTAAAATCAGCATTAAAATTTTATTCGTCTGATGTATCTATTGGTATCCAAAACCCGTTTTCTAGAGTTTCGGTTACCATTGAGCCGGGTCGCTCCTTACTTACAGTTCGTTACCACGAACTGTTTAACAAAATCTTGAGCTGGTGAGCTTTCAGCAATTACTATCATTAAATGTCAAATATTCGGTTAATTTTATTAGTGCTCGTCAAAGCTGTTAATTTATTTTGGAATAAAAAATTATTTGGAGATAGAGAATTTTGAAAAACTTTAAATTTTGGCAATCAAGACGAACAAAATTGATTAAAAAAAAAATCCGAAAAAGAAGTTTTTTAAAGAAACGTAAACACCCTATTAAACTAAAGATCAGGAAAACAAAAACCTACAATAAATCAAACTCAAAACGACTTGAAATTACTATTAAAGAATAAATGAAAATCCAAAACGAACAGAAATTAAATAAAAAATGATGGCACACAAATATACAATAGGTAGTAATACAAATGAATAAATAAATCTTAAAACGAGCGAAACTTCAATTGAATATACAAATCATGCTTGAACGGAGCAAAAATCACTATCAACAAGAAATTAGGTTTTGTCTCCTTCTCTTACTGTAAAAGTCTAAAATCCAATAATTGGCGCTTTACTGAAAACTATATTTGTCTTAAACAGCCTTTGAAATTACAAATAAAATCATACTGAATATTTGTAATATAATGATATCAATTGTTGAACGATAAAAAAGCAAATATCTACGTCAAAAAGATTGTATTATTATAGTTACCCTAAAAATGTAAATTAAGTGAATTTAGAGGTACCCATCCTAAGTTACGAGTCTGAGAAAATATACCACATTTTGAAAAAAGGGATAAAACAGCACCAAAGGAGGGGTGATCTTGATGAAAACTGTACTCTCAAATCAATGTTAGAGAACGTTAATGTAGAGGTTTCAAGCCCCTATCTACGAAAGTGTAAAAATGTTGCGTTCTTTCGAGGAGATTTGCTGGGTCAATTTTCGTCGGGTTGGATTTTGTGTGGGTTTAATTTACAGGTGGAGTTTGATGGGCGGATTCGAACAAATGGGGTTTTGCATGGGCTTAGTCTTCTGGAAACACCAGATTATGGTTTCAGTCTATTTGGTTACTTTCCACTTACTTCCATTAACATGTCAACCGCCATCTTAAATGCCACGAGAAATCAAGCAGCTGTTAACAGCAAAGCTTTTAAAGAAAAGTCCCAGCTTCTGGCAACCTTTTAGGCCAAAATGTATGTTTAAATCAATAGCACTTTATTGATAATTCCTAATCTCTACACCTTTGGATCTCAATACCTTTCGGAAAAGAAAGATCTCCGAGAAAGCAACTCTAATTCACTTTCGTTGTTGGAAAAGTGACTTTGACCACTTCGTTCCCAGAGGCTGTAAAGTATTTCTAAAGCGTTACGACATTTTTGAAAGGCATACCTTGAAGAGAGACGAATTTTTGAAAGGCTTTCGGCGAAAAGCCTTGGATTAGGCTCATTAAAAGTCGACGTGTTCCTAATGCAACTCTGATTGATAGAAATAAACTTCATTTTCTTTCCTAAATTTTTGAAATGACTCCCATGAAGAACATCAAAAGAAAAAGTGGTTTTAAAGTAAGAAAAAATCACTACAACCTTAACCAGTCAAATAAAAAAAGAGATTTATACAAAAATAAAAACAGATAAAAATGTAATAGTTTTATGGGTAAAACGTACCCACATAATCTTGCAAGGTTCACACAATTGTCTTTGGGATATTCCACAAATTCTTTTCTCACACAAGAAATTAATTAAAGCATGGCATCGACAGGGAACACCCCTCCTGAAGTCTTGGAGGGGTACCCCCGCTAACCTTGGAGCGCCCTTCTGAAATCAGGTAACCCTTCCTGAAATATTGATATTTTAAAAATTGTTCTAGTAAAATATTTTGTTTTCAGTGAAATTCAGCCAAAAAATTATCGGAGCAGCACCTTTCGGCGTATACCCCCACCGAAAAAAACCTTGGGTACGTTCCTGGTCTTGGTTATTGAAATTTTTATCTATACAGCGCAATTGTGCTGCCTAAGTAAGGAGCGATGTGGCTTCAATGTATTTTTCCCCCAAGGAAACGTCGTATGGAAGGATTTTTCGTAGAAACTTTGGAGGGGCTCCTTCGATTGTAAGAAGACGTCTCTAGTGTCCTTTCTAAGAATTAGAAAGGATTCGAGGGCAGTCAACCCCTCTCTTACACCCTCCTTATCTCTTTCATACCCCCCTAAAGACACCCTATTACAATTTAAAATAGTTATTTTGTTTGAAATTATCGAAAGATCTAATGACTGTGGCTCCGGGGAGACATGACCCCATGTTGCTCCTGCGACAAGGGCTGTAAGTTTTGCACGTTGCCCATTGTTTAGCTATAGGTTTTACTATTGGAAAGGGGGGAAGGAAGAAATGATCCTGGGTGTCCAAAAATGCTAAGGGTATTTTCAGGGAATGCTGAACCTTATCAAAAGACACTATGTGCATCCAATCCGTCAAAAGGACGTATCTGCAATATCTCAGGAACGGCTGAGGGTATCAATTTGACACTTTCGGGTAATGTTGGAAGGATGTTGAACTAAACCAAGAGACACGCTATATTCTTGCAGGTTATCAAAAGTGCGTATCTGAAATATTTCAGGAGCGGCTGAGGGTATTGAGTTAATTTTTTCAGGGATATTGAGAAGGAAGTGGAACTAAAACAAAGACGCTACGTGTATGCAGGTTGTCAAAAACACGTACCAACGATATCTAAGGAACAGCAAAGCTTGTTAAGCTAAAACTTTCAGGCAATGTAAGGTGTATGTTAAACTAATCAAAACACATTATTTACATTTAGGCTGTTAAAAGAACGCGTCTGCAATATCTGAGCTAAGGTATTAAAGACATTCGATATCATAAATTTTCTTGTGGAAGTCTCACTTTCGGCTGAAAGCCTAAAAGACAAAACGCCTATTAGCCAAATTTACCAGCATAACAGGAAGCATCCGAAGCAATTTTTGTACAAATTGATCAGAATGCATTTGAATACATGAGCCAAAAATGCATCTATTTAAACAGAACAAAAATTAACTTGAAGAAGACTTTCAAAAAAGACTTGTCCGAAAAAGACCTTTTTTCAAAAAAAAGTACAGAGCTGCATTAAGCCAAAGAAGAGCAGAAATAAAGTCAAAGGCTAATTTAAGCTTAAAATAATCAGAAATTGCTATTAATGAAAAAATAAGAACCAGAAAGAATAGAAATTAAAACGAATAATTAAGTCAAGCCTGGAAAAAATTATCTTTCCCTAGCCACGTCACCTGGTCATTTTTTTTGTACAATAGGGTCGGCCTAGTCCAGGTGGACCTTAATATCCGATAAAAAATTTGGTTTGGAGGCAAGGACCGTCTCAAACATTCAGCCCAAAAACAGGCCATTTCCCGACTGGATTGAAACTTTCAAAGATTGTTACCTAGGCTAAGAGGACCATGCATTTTGTTCACAGGAGCTATTAGGGGGACCAAAAACAGCAACCCCTTGTTGTCCTAATAAGTTTGAAGCGTACCGTCAAGAATAATGGGGTCAGGAGGCACCTCTTATAAGACTGAAAAACTTCCTTTGTAGCCAAGGTCCCCCTCCCCCCCCCAAAAAAAAAGTTTTTTGTATGACAAGCTCAAAACTTATATTCTTAATCCTTGGGCTAATAAGAGCCAATGTACAATAAAGAAATAGAAAGACGAAAAAACGTTGTTTCTATTGGAAATTAAATAAAAAACAAGTTTTTTTCATTGTTTAAAAAAAATAGAGTTGTGAGAAAGTCAAACTTTAGCGCAAAGAGCGAGGCGTTGAAGAGCAGACATCCGCTTTCATATACGGAATAATTTCTGTTCGTTTTAAGTTTTAACATCACTCCTTACTTTCAGTTAAAAAAAACTTGTTTTTTAATTTAATTTTTGAACGCTTTTGAATTAATGCAGGTTCTGATTTTGGCTCACTGTACATGAATAATTAAAACAAAATTTGCATATTAATTTTACTTTTATATGGTTAAATGGCTTTCTCGAAGATTAAATAAATTAAAGTTGTTTAATTTTATTTACGAACGTTTTTATTAGTAATAAATATACGTAACTTACGAATTAACTTACGTAACGAACTTCTACATCAATATATCTTTACTACGTATATTAGGGGGTTCACTCCCTAGTCAATACCTCGCTCTTTACGCTAAAGTTTGAATTTTGTTCCAATTCTTTTAAAATGATCCCTGAATCACAAAGACCGTTAATTCGAATAAATAGCTCTTATGAAAGTACTAAAAAATCTTTGGCTTAAAGAGCAAGGTATTGACTAGGGGGCAAACCCAATCATATAAGTAATATTTTCTGTTAGTTTTAAGTTTTGATGTTGCTCCTTACTTTCAGTTGAAAAACTTGTTTTTTTTATTCAATTTCTGATCTTTTTTTTAAATAATGCTGGGAAATCCGGCGCCCCCTTCATAGCGATATCCCTTCTCCATGAGAATTTCCTCCGTGGAAAGATCCTCCCACACAACCCCCGACCCACCCCCATCCCCCACTACCAGAAGAAATCCCCTCTGAAAACGTCTGTATACTTCCCAATAACCAATACTATATGTTAACACTGGGTAAAGTTCATAACTTTCAGCCCTCCCCCCTCTGACTTTGGAGGATTAATTCATCCTAAAAGACATATTTATCATATTTTTGACAATGCTGAACAAAATGGCTATGTCAAAATTTTGATCAGGTGACTTTGGGGAAAAAATGAGCGTGGGAGGTGTTCTAGTTGCCCTCCATTTTTTGGTCACTTAAAAAGGGCACTAGAACGTATAATTTCCGTTCCAATGAGCCCTCCCACAATATTCTAGGACCACTGGACCAATACGATCACCCCTGAAAAAAAAAAAAAAAAAAAAAAAAAAAAAAAAAAAAAAAAAAAAAAAAAAAAAAAAAAAAAAACACGCATCCGTGATCTTTCTTCTGGCAAAAAATACAGAATTTCACATTTTTGCAGATAGGGGCTTGAAAGCTCTACAGTAGGGTTCTCTGATACGCTGAATCTGATGGTGTGATTTTCATTAAGGGTCTATAATTTTTAGAGGGTCTTTCCCCCTTTTTTCGAAAATCAGCAAAATTTTCTCAGGCGCGTAACTTTTGATGGGTAGGACTAAACTTGATGAAGCTTATATATTTGAAATCAGCATTAAAATCTAATTTTTGTTTTATGTATCTATTAGTATCAAAATTCCCTTTTTTAGAGTTTCGGTTACTATTGAGTTCGTTACCACGAACTGTATGTAATTTAAGCATCGGCAGGAAAGAACTAATGAAAATAAACTGAACGTATAATACGTAACGTTATGAACTCCTTGCAGTCTCAGTGATTCAAGATCGAAGATTAGTTTTTATCATTAATTATTTTCGAGTTATAATTATAAAGCAAAATACTTAAAATATATTTTATTTTCAGTACGGCACAAATGAGACAATAGGCTTTAGAAGGATTAAATAAAAAAAAAACAAATTTTTTAAACTGAAAGTAAGGAGCGACATTAAAACTTAAAACGAACAGAAATTATTCCGTATACGAAAGGGGCTGTCCCCTCCTCAACGCCTCGCTCTTTACGCTAAAGTTTTTTATTGTTTTAAAAAATAAAGTTGTGAGACAGAGTCAAACTTTAGCGTAAAGAGCGAGGCGTTGAGGAGGGGACAGTCCCTTTCATATACGGAATAATTTCTGTTCGTTTTAAGTTTTAATGTCGCTCCTTACTTTCAGTTTAAAAAACTTGTTTTTTTTTATTTAATTTTTGAACATTTTTGAATAAATGCAGGTTTTGATCTTGGCTCACCGTACATGAATAATTAAAACAGAATTTTCAAATTAATTTACTTTTACTTAGTTAAATGTCTTTCTCGAAACTTGTTTAATTTTATTTACGAACGTTTTTATTAGTAATAAATATACGCAACTTACGAATTAACTTACGTACCGAACTTCTATATTCATATATTTTTAATACGTTTATTAGGGGGTTCGCCCTCTAGTCAATACCTTGCTCTTTAAGCGAAAGTTCGAATTTTGTTCCAATTCTTTAAAAATGACCGCTTAATCACAAAGGCCGTTAATTAGAATAAATAGCTCTTATGAAAGTACTAAAAAATCTTTGGCTTAAAGAGCGAGGTATTGACTACGGGGTGAACCCAATCATATATGTAATATTTTCTGTTCGTTTATAGTTTCGATGTTGCTGCTATTGCAGTTAGTATACTTGTTTTTTTATATTAAATTTCTGATCTTTTTTTAAATAATGCTGGGAAGTCCGGCGTCCCCTTCATAGCAATGTCCCTTCCCCCATGAAAACTTTCTTCATGGAAAGATCCTCCCACATAACCCCCGACCCACCCTCCCCCCCCCCCCACTACCAGGAAAAATCTCCCCTGAAAACGTGTGTATACTTCCAAATAACCAACACTATATGTTAACATTGGGTAAAGTTCATAACTTTCAGCCCTCTCCCAGGGAACTTCGGGGGATTGAGTCGTCCTTAAAGACATACATATTATATTTTCAAACATGCTGAACAAAATGCCTATCTCAAAATTTTGATCAGGTGACTTTGGGAAAAAATGAGCGTGGGAGGGGGCCTAGTTGCCCTCCATTTTTTGGTCACTTAAAAAGGGCACTAAAACTTTTAATTTCGATTCCAATGAGCCCTCCCACGATATTCTCGGACAACTGGGTCGATACGATCACCCCTGGGAAAAAAAAAAAAACAAATAAACACGCACCCGTGATCTTTCTTCTGGCAAAAAATGCAAAATTCCACATTTTTGTAGATGGGAGCTTGAAACCTCTACAGTAGGGTTCTCTGATACGCGGAATATGATGGTGTGATTTTTCATTCAGTTTCTATAACTTTTAGGGGGTATTTCCTCCTTTTTTCAAAAATCGGCCAAATTTTCTCAGGTGCCTAACTTTTGATGGGTACGATTAAACTTGATGAAACTTATATATTTGAAATCAGCATTACAATCTGATTCTTTTGATGTATCTATTTGTATCAAAATACCGTTTTCTAGAGTTTCGGTTACCATTGAGCCGGGTCGCTCCTTACTTACAGTTCGTTACCACGAACTGTTTGATTACGGTTAGGAGGAACAGTAGCCAAACTCCGGTTTGTAGTAATACTTGTTCGTTTTGACTTGAGTATCAATTTTTTTATTTATTTATCGTTTTAGGGCTTGTTTATTCGCCTATATCAGTATGTGTTATCTGTATGTTTGATGTGATTGTTTATTTTAATTTCTGCTAATTCTGGGTTTCATTTGTTCTTTGATAGTAATTACTGTATATTTTAAGTATGAATCATAGAATCACCTAACATCTTTCTTCTGTTTTTTGAAAGACTTTTTTTCGAAAGTTAAAAAAAAATAATTCCTGATTGGTTTTCATTGCCAAAGTTTTAATACTGGTTAATATAATGGATATTTCTCTAATTTCAGGGTTTCGACTTAAGAATTAAAATATCACATTTTGACTTTGATTATATTCAATATAACTATTGTATAAGTTTTGTCCTATTCAAATTCAAGGTCTGAAATGATGCTTGAGCTAAAATTCTGATTCAGCAGTAATTTGCAGGTAATGTGCTAGAAAGATTCTTCCTGGGAGAATGTTCAAATGATTACATATTTATGAAAACCAACTTACAGGATAAATATACATCAGAGGCATCTCTCGGCTCTCTTCATTTCTGACTCTTTAAACTCTTTTATTTGTGACTTTGACGTGAGTGTTTGCAAGGTGCGGCGGGGACAAGGTGTCATTCTGACAACTTGGATGCACATAATGGCTTTTGATTGAATTCAATATTCCTCTCAACATTCCCTGAAAGTTCAAACTTAATACAATGGCCATTTTTGAGATATATCCCATACGCCTTTTTAACAACTGAATGCACATAGTATCCTTTTATTTAGTTTATCATCCCTCTCGATATTCCCTGAAAATTTCAACTAAATACCATGAGCCGTTCCTAAGATATTGTAGATCATTGTTTTGACAACCGGGATACACATTGTGTCTTTTGGATTAATGCATATCCCAATCGACATTTCTTGAAGGTTTCAACTTAATGATCTTATCTGTTCCTAAGGTATTGCAGCTGCGTCCTATTAACAGCCAGGTATCTTTAAGCTCAATATCCCCCTCAAAATTCTCTGAAAGTTTATCCTTACCTGGTCCTGAAATATTGATGATATGCCGTTTTGAAAATCTGAATTCATATAAAGTCCTTTGATTTAGTTTGACATCCCCCTTACCATTCCTGTCAATTTCAATTTAATCCCCATAGTCGTTCCTGAGATCTATATGGTTACGCCTATATATGCCCTTTGACAACCTGGATGCGCCCTGTGTCTTTTTATTTAGAGTAATATCCCCCCTGACATTATGTGGAGATCTCAGCTTAATACCCTTAGTAGTTCCAAGGATATTGCACATGTGCCTTTTTCAGTACCTTGATACATATAGAGTCTTTTGATCTAGTGCAACGTCTCCCTCAACGTTCTTTGAAATTTTGACTTAATAACATTAGCCATTCTTAGAAAATTACCAACAAGCCCTTTTGACAACCTGGATGCACTTGAGCTTTTTATATTTAGTTCAATAGTATTAGTAGAAGTAGTAGCAGTATTAGTAGTAGCAGTAGTAGTGGTAAAATTAGCAGTAGAAGTAGTAGCTGCAGTCACAGTCGCATCCAGAGTAGCAGTAGTAGTAGTAGCAGTCATAGTTGTAAGTAGTGGCAATCACAGTCATGGTCGTAACTGGTGACAATCACAGATGGAAGCAGTCGCAAACGCAGTCAAAATTATTCCCAGTCACAGTCACAAGTAGCCGCAGTCGCAATCAGTCCCCAGCACCGTTGCACTTAGTGGGAGTATCCCAAGTGGCCATAAGTAGTTGCAATCACAAATAGTCGCAGTCGCAAGTAGTGTGAGTCACAAGTAGTCATAGTTCCAAGTACTTGTAATCACATGTTGCACACGTAAATAGTAGAAAAATGCAAGCAGTCACAAATGGTTGCATTCACAAGTCGTCACACTTACAGCTAGTCACATATGCAAGCTATTGCAGTTGCAAGTAATGGGAGTCGCAAGTAGTCGCAATCACAATTAGTTGCACTGGCATTTACAAATAGCTGTTTTCACAATCACCTGCAGTCACAATCCCTAGGAATCAAGGCCATGAGTAATCACAAATAGACGTAGTCGGAGCTGCATGTACTCGCAGTCACAGTCACAAGTAGTCATAGCAGTTGTAGTAGTACCTTTTAAAGTTCAAAAGTAATAATGTTAGTTGTTCGTAGGATATCACAGATACGCTTTTTTGGTAACCTGGATGCATATGGATTCTTTTGATTGAGTTAAACATCCTTCTCAACAATTCTTGAAGTTTCACCTTAAAACCGTTAACCTATTTGGAACCACCCAGGATCAAATATTCGCCCCCATTTTCACTAATAAATCCTATATTCCAGCAATGAGCAAATTATGTAATTCACGACCCTTACCCCAGGGGCTATTGGGGGGGGGGGGGGGGGGGTCATATCATCCCCGGAGGCATAGTTACTGAACCTTTTGAATATTTTGAACAAAAATGGCTATCTCATAATTTTTATCAGAGCTGAGGAGGTGGTATCTAAAAAGGGCAAGGGGCGGGTTGCCCTCCTACTCCTTTTCAACATCTCCCTCCCCGTGCCCTGAGAGTTACAACTTAATACCCTCAACCATTCCTGAGATATTGGTGATACTTTCTGTTGAAGACCAGGTTGCATATATCGTGTTTTTATTTCGCTCAAAATTTTTGGAAGGTTTCTTCTTAACACCCTAAGCCTTTTTGAATATTCGAGATCAAGTATGCCAAACCAATCCTATATGTAAGCAATAGGCAACTTCTATAGCTTACAGGCCCTGCTTCATGAGCTGTGGGGGATCATGTCATCCACGGAGGCATGGTTTAGAATATTTTGAACAAAATTGCTATCTCAAAACTTTTAACAGACGCCTTTTGAGGGAGGGCATCTAAAAAGGGCGTAGGAGGAGGGATGATTACCATCTCATCAATTTTGGCTGTTGAATATTATTAAATAAAAAAAACAAGTTTTTTAACTGAAAGTAAGGAGCAACATTAAAACTTAAAATGAACAGAAATTATTACGTGTAAGAGGGGGTTCGCCCCCTAGTCAATACCTAGCTCTTTACGCTAAAGTTCGAGTTTTGTTCGAATCACAAATCCCTGAATCCCAAAGGCCGTTTAATTAGAATAGACAGCTCTTTTGAAAGTACTAAAAAAACTTTAGCGTAAAGAGCGAGGTATTGACTAGGGGGCAAGCCTCCTCATATACGTAATAATTTCTGTTCGTTTTAAGTTTTAATGTTGCTCCTTACTTTCAGTGTATAAAACTTGTTTTTTTTTAATCTAATTTCTGATCGTTTTTTAAATAATGCTGGGAAATCCGGCGCCCCCTTCATAGAAATGCCCCTTCCCCAAGGAAACATCCTCCATGGAAAGATCTTTCCACGTATCCCCCTGCTCTGACCCCCCTCCCCCAGAAAAATCCCTCCTGAAAACGTCAGTATACTTCCCAATAACCAATACTATATGTAAACAATGGGCGAAGTTCATAACTTGCAGCCCTTCCCCCGGGAACTGTGGGGGACTAAGTCATCCTCAAAGGCATATTTATTAAATTTTCGACTATGTTGAATAAAATGGCTGTCTCAAATTTTGATTGGGTGACTTTGGGAAAAAATGAGCGTGGGAGGGGGCCAAGTTGCCCTCCAATTTTTTGGTCACTTAATAACGGCACTAGAACTTTTAATTTTCGTTCAAATGAGCCCTCTCACAATATTCTAGTACTAAATGGATCGATACGATGACCCCTGGGAAAAAAACACAAACAAACAAACAAATAAACATGTATCCGTGATCTTTCTTCTGGCAAAAAATAAAAAATTCCCCATTTTTTCAGATAGGAGCTTGAAACATCTCCAGCAGGGTTTTCTGCTAGGCTGAATCTGATGATTTGATATTCATTAAGATTCTATCACTTTTAAGGGGGGTTTCCCCCTTTTTTCGAAAATACGGCAAATTTTTTCAGGCTCGTAACTGTTGATGGGTTAGACTAAACTTGATGAAACTTATATGTTTGAAATCCGCATAAGAATCCAATCCTTTTGATGTATTTACTGATATCTTACGTTTTTTTTAGAGTTTCGTTTACTATTGAGCCGGATCGCTCCTTACTTACAGTTCGTTACCACGTTGAAAAAGCGCACTGGAACTGTCAACTTCCAATCAAATGAGCCACCTCTGAAGTTTCTAAGGTCACCTTTTCCGTATGAAGGGAAAAACAAATAATTATACATCGAAACCTTTTGGTTCTTTATAAGAAGCAAAGCTAGAGCATAGCATCTGATTGGCCCTAGATTTATTATGTTCACCTGCAAAACCATGCAGTGATAAGAAATAGCCTGTAGAAGCCTGTATGGCCAGAGCGTTGAATTTAATTTTAATTGAACTCATTTTTAGAAAGAATTACTTTTCAGAAACTTTGAATTTAGGAACCTTTTTATTTGTTCTATTTTCTTGGAATAAAAGAAAGGGTTTTAGCTATTCAACAGAAAGATATAGGTATTTGGATAGATGGTCAATTTTGCAGGAAACTTTAGGTTTCAAAATTAATACGGTTAACCAAAGTATGATCCATTGGTCCACAGCCAAAATGGTCATAACAAAGAAAAGTATAAAAACCGAATTACTAATCGAAAAGGAAAGACATGTAGTTTTCTTTTTTCTTTTGTCTGTCGAGAAGAGATAGACAATCCCTATCTCAAAACCCCCTGCCCAAGAAGGCACCAATAGTCTAGTGGCTAGTGGTGCTATATTATTTTTAGTGTTCCTTTTTTGGCGTTTGGAGGCTATAGACTACTGTAGCCGGAGCCTCAACCTTGTTGGTCCACCCATAACAATATTAATTAATTGATTACAACTATGGATGGCTACTCTGCCTTCCTAAGCGTAAAAGTGTACATCAAGAAACAGCTGTTCGTAATAAATATTAAAATGAGTCCATTTGCTGCGCCTACTTTATACTTTATACACTGCGCTTACCTTACACATTTATCCATACATGCTTGAAGGGCTGATAAGACTAAAAAATGAAATGAAATGAATGATGAATTTTGATTTTTTTTTTCAAAAAATGAATGAAAACTTAAAGTGCCAAGGGGAATGAAAATGAAATCTGATTGTTTGAATCGGTTAAGGGAAAACTGAAAAAAAAAACCATACGTGTTTTCAACAAAACACCAATAATAAAACACATTGAATTGAAATAAACACAATAAAAAAACACATTGAATTCAATAAAACACCTCCGTATGCACTTCTGCCGTTTTTGGTTGCAGCGGGTGCCAAATAAAAACTAAAAAGAAGCAAACGCTGGTGAAAAATTGCAAAAAAAAGTAAAAAAAAAAATGAAAAATATATATAACCAATCATCATAAGAAGATAAAAATTTCATTGTAAGGTGTCTTTGGGAACCAACAAACTGTTTTTGTTTGAATTTTACGGATGAAATAATTAATTAGTTTCGCTAATTAGTTTCCTAATTAGTTAGAATCCAACTAATTAGTTCAGCTTATTTATTTTTGCAGTTCGATATTGCAACGACAGAAACGTGACCCTATCCTCAAATTTTATTGTTTTGAATAGACCAAAAGAAAAATCGGTACTTGTGCATTATACGGTACCCACGAAAGAACTCAAGTTTGGTTAATGCTAATGAAATAAAATAGGATGGAAATATAATGGTTTAGAAACAAATTTGGGATATGTATTTACACATTAGGGGGAGTGGGGGTAGAGCATAGCATATTAAATACATAACCTAACCTAGGTACTTCTCCCCTAAACCCCAAAAAACAACAGTTTAAATGTTGTAAACGCAATTGAAACCACGTTTTTCGATCAATTTATCTCTGGCAAATTCCCGTTTGACGGGTTTCCATATTTAGTTCCTTGTACAGTCTATAGCGGTGGATACCATATAATGCACAAGTACCGAAAAGTCTTAGAAAAACGTGGTTTTGGCTATGAATAGACTCAGTATTGATCCAAGTGGCAAATGTACTTATATTCTAATACCCTTCCTACTTCAAAAATTTGTAGATAATCAAAGGTCACCAAAGTACAATATAATAAATCCGAAATCCGATCCCATTTTCCCCGTCATCTGCCTTATTATATTCTAGTGACAAAAACAAAACAAAAAATCCAAGATATATATTATTCCAAGAGATGGAATTTTACTAGAATTGCAATTAATTGCAAGAGCTAGAATTGCAATGACATTTCACTTAGTCTTGATGCTTGGTATTAGAGAGAAGGGAGAGAGAGAGAGCTTATTATTCACTAATAAATACATTTGAAAAACACTATAGGCTACACTTATTACCCCTCGAAAGGCTTCATGGCCAGGGATACAAGGGGATTATAAGTTCACTTAGTTAAGTGAACTAAGTTCACTTAGTTCCTTGGTAGGGTCAAGGTATCCACCATTGTTTTGTCCAATCCATGGAAACCCATCGACCAGCTTCAGAACGGGTTGGCCAGGCAGTATTTGCACCTCAAAAGAGAGGAGAGGCACCACTCGAAAGCCATCAGCGACAAGCGGCACTAGATCCAAAAAAACAGCACTAGCAAGAAAACCTCTTTCTGCCACCCAGGATTACTCCTTAGGTGCCTTTCTTTCGCCACGGTCACCACTTCATACGTCTAGGGGGCTTAACATCCCCTCCTTCATGATTTATCATATTTTTGAAACCCGTGTTCGAACCCGCTGAGCAGTGAACAACCCGTCTTCGAACACGGGTTGTTCTCGTCTAGTGCATCAAGCGTTTTCACAAAGCGGGTTCTGGAGGAAAACACGGGGTTGAAACGTCGAACCCGCTGAAACTAGACGAAAAACTAGAAACTTGAAACTAGACGAGAACAACCCGTGTTCGAACCCGCTGAGCCTGAAAACGCGGCTAAGATAATAATTACTATAAAAAACGAGTTCCTGTTAAAATAGTGACGTCGAAGGTGCATTACAGGCATCTAAAATCATCGCAAATTTCTCCTTATTTCGGTAGGAAGGATTTTGCGGAAACGCCACTTTTCACTCGTCCGGTGCCACGTTTTAAATTTCTGCGTTTTAAATTTCTGATGAACATATCCTTCAGCATTTGTTCTTGACGATGTGATCCTCAAGTCTGAGGTATTTAATTAAAATTGTTAAAAATCAACCAAAACGTTTCAAATTATCAACATTTCCAGTAATTCAAAGAGCACCCAATATTATTCTTCTCTCATCTAAATATAAGGGATAACAACAAAACGAATAGTATTTCAATCTTAAATAAGCAGTCCAGTGTTCAAAATGTAAATTTGTCAAATTTCTCTCTCTGAAAACTTAATGGCACACTGAGAAATCAGAAAGGTGGTTCCATTAAAAGAGATTTGTCAATTAGTGAATAATTAATACCGGCTGGGATGTTTGAAAGTTACCGTGGGAAAAGCCAATCTGTCCTCACTTAAATGCAATGCCCGCGCCGCTCTTAAACCTTATAAATGTCAGAGAGCTAGGATTATTTGTTCTAAACTTCTTCTAACTCAGGGGTCTCCAGTTCTAATCATTTTTGATATATTCTTTCCATCTACATAGAAGAATAGTTATAAAATAAATTTTGAGTGGATAGATAAACTATAGGCGGATTTAATGCATGGGAACTCCCTGTCAATATTAAACAACCACTGTCAATATAACAATAACACAGTCAAAGACATGAAACCTCCTCAGTCCAAAAAAGAGAACATTCGACACTTAATTTTTTATTATGGATTCTGGGAAACTGTTTACCCTATCGGATGACGTGAAGGATACAGGATAATCTATAAGATGATATACAATTATAATCTATGATATTGCTATTAATGACCCATCACCGCAGCACCAAGCTGCAGCCAACACAGTTATAAACGGTCCTCCTCCACTCAACTCTACTCAGAACTTCACACTTTACCGCCCTTATTCCTCATAAACTTCTACTTTATTGAAACCATTTCTTGCTACCTCTTTCAACCTCTTTCAGCTCAAAAGAGGTTGAAAACGATGTCCTGTATTTCGTTCGGTCTAGCTGGATTGTCAAAAAATATTACTTTTGGCAACCTATAATAATCAGTTGCAAAACGTAACCTAATGTTTTCATTTGGAAGAGATTCTCAGGGGGTTTGGGGAAGGGGGTCAAAATCTAATGAAGCCCTTTTTTCGGCAAACATTTCTCCAAATAACTAATGTATATTTTTAATTTCCCAGCTTGTGTTGTCTGAAACTCAAGGTTTTCAAGGAACTCAAGGTCTGTCGTTCGTTTTCTGTTTAAGAACCTATCTTATATCTTATTTTATTTAAGTTGGACCAGTAATGATATTACTGAGATATGCTTATAATCTCATCCTCTTTCCGCTTGGAAGAGGATCAGAAGCAAATAGAAGACATGGCTCCCTGGAACGTAAAAACGAATTTCAAAAAGTTTGTGGTAACGAACTGTAGTAAGGAGCGACCCGGCTCAATAGTAACCGAAACTCTAAAAAAACGATACCAATAGATACATCTTTTGATACCAATAGATACATCAAAAGAATCAGATTTTAATGCTGATTTCAAATATATAAGTTTCATCAAGTTTAGTCCTACCCATCAAAAATTACGCGCCTGAGAAAATTTGCCTGATTTTCGAAAAAAGGGGGAAAATCCCCTAAAAATTATAGAACCTTAACGAAAATCACACCATCAAATTCAGCGTATCAGAGAACTTTAATTTAGTGGTTTCAACCTCCTATCTGCAAAAATGTGGAATTCTGTATTTTTTGCCAGAAGAAAGATCACGGATGCGTGTTTATTTGTTTTTTGTTTTTTTTTGTTTTTTTTTTCCCCAGCGGTGATCGTATCAACTCAGTGGTCCTAGAATATCGTGGGAGGGCTCATTGGAACGGAAGTTAAAAGTTCTAGTGCCCATTTTGAGGGACCAAAAAAATGGAGGGCAACTAGGCCTCCTCCAACGCTCAGTTTTTTCCCAAAGTCACCCGATCAAAATTTTGAGATAGCCATTTTGTTCAGCATGGTCAAAAATATGATAAATATGTCTTTTAGGATGACTTAATCCCAAAAAGTCCCCGGGGGGGAGGTTTGAAAGCTATGAACTTTACCCAGTGTTAACATAGGCTATAGCATTGATTATTGGGAAGTATACAGACATTTTCAGGGGGAATTTTTCTGGTAGCGGGGGGAAGGGGTCGGGGTTTATTGGGGAGGATCTTTACACGGAGGAAGTTTTCATGCGGGAAGGGACATTACTATGATGGGGGCGCCGGATTTCCCAGCATTATTTAAAAAAAGATCAGAAATTAAATTTAATAAAAAACAACAAGTTTTTCAACTGAAAGTAAGAAGCAACATCAAAACTTAAAACGAACAGAAAATATTACGTATATGATTGTGTTCGCCCCCTAGTCAATACCTCGCTCTTTAAGCCAAAGATTGTTTTAGAACTTTCATAAGAGCTATTTATTCTAATTAGCGGCCTTTGTGATTAAGGGATCATTTTTAAAGAATCGGAACAAAATTCGAACTTTAGCGTAAAGAGCGAGGTATTGACTAGGGGATAAACCCCCTAATATACATATTAAAAATATATGAATATAGAAGTTCGTTACGTAAGTTACGTATATTTATTAGTAATAAAAACGTTAGTAAATAAAATTAAACAACGTTCGAGAAAGCCATTTAACCAAATAAAAGTAAAATTAATGTGCAAATTTGGTTTTAATTATTCATGTACGGTGAGCCAAAATCAAAATCTGCATTAATTCAAAAATGTTCAAAAACTAATTATAAAAAAAACAAGTTTTTTTTAACTGCAAGTAAGGAGCGAAGTTAAAACTTAAAACGAACAGAAACTATTCCCTATATGAAAGGGGCTGTCTCCTCCTCAATGCCTCGCTCTTTACGCTAAAGTTTGACTTCTCACAAATCTATTTTTTTAAACAATAAAAACTTTAGCGTAAATAGCGAGGCGTTGAGGAGGGGACAGCCCCTTTCATATACGGAATAATTTCTGTTCGTTTTAAGTTTTAACTTCGGTCCTTACTTTCAGTTAAAAAAAAAAGTTTTTTTTTTATTTATTATTTTAAAGGAAAGCGAATTTCAGGAGGCGGGAAAAGTCGGAAAAAGCAAATTAGGTGAATTAAATGGAAAATGTAAGAAATCATAGAAACAGATCGCATATATCTCGAAATTTTGAGTGGAAGAACGGGCTCAAGGACCCTTACTTGTACATACAGGTCTGATGGCTTGCTATCGTAAAGAACGGCCTAAAGCTATTGAGAAGATTTTAAAAATATGGTTTTCCAGAATTTCCCAAAAAAATTCGAGCTAGTGTGTTTTATTTATGTTTTACTTATATTTATGTTAATTTATTGTATTTGTTTTTATTTATTACATTTATTTATTATTTATTTTTAATATTTATTTGTTTATTTTATGTTAATTTATTTATATTATGTATTTTATTTATCAAACAGTTCGTGGTAACGAACTGTAAGTAAGGAGAGACCCGGCTCAATAGTAACCAAAACTATAAAAACCGGAGTTTTTATACCCATAGATATATTAATAGAATTAGATTTTTATGTTGATTTCAAATATATAGGTTTCATTAAGTTTAGTTTTGCCCATCAAAAGTTACGCGCCTAAGAAAATTTGCCTTATTTTCCAAAAAAGGAGGAAACACCCCCAAAAAGTCATAGAACTTTAATGAAAATCACATCATTGGATTCAGCGTATCAGAAAACCCTACAGCGGAAGTTTCAAGCTCCTATCTGAAAAAATGTGGAATTTTGTATTTTTTGTCAGAAGAAAGATCACGGATGCGTGTTTATTTGTTTTTTTTTTTTTTGTTTTTTTTTTTATTTTCCCAGGGGTGGCCGTATCGATCCAGTAGTCCTAGAATATCGTAAGAGGGCTCATTTGAGCGAAAATTAAAAGTTCTAGTGCCCTTTTTAAGTGACCAAAAAAATTGGAGGGCAACTTGGCCCCCTCCCACGCTCATTTTTTCCCAAAGTCACTCAATCAAAATTTTTAGATAGCCATTTTGTTCAGTATAGTCGAAAATCCAATTAATATGTCTTTGAGGATGACTTAATCCCCCACGGTTCCCAGGGGAAGGGCTGCAAGTTATGAACTTTGCCCATTGTTTACATGTAGTATGAGTTAATGGGAAGTATAATGACGTTTCAGGAGGGATTTTTTTCTGATGGGGGGTGTCGGAGGAGGGGGTTACGTGGGAGGATCCTTCCATGAAGAATGTTTCCTTGGGGGAAGGGACATTTCTATTAAGGGGGCGCCGGATTTCCCAGCATTATTTAAAAAACGATCAGAAATTAAATAAAAAAAAACTAGTTTTTTCAACTGAAAGTAAAGAGCAACATTAAAACTTAAAACAAACAGAAATTATAACGTATATGAGGGGGGTCGTCCCCTAGTCAATACCTCGCCCTTTTCGCTAAAGTTTTTTTAGTACTTTCAAAAGAGCTATCTATTCTAATTAACCGGCCTTTGTGATTCAGGGGTTTGTGATTTGAACAAAATTCGAACTTTAGCCATAAAGAGCAAGGTATCGACTAGGGTGCAAACTCCCTAATATACGTAATAGAACATACGAGTATAGAAGTTCGTTACGTAAGTTAATTCGTAAGTTACGTCAGAACAAAATTTCGAGAATGCCATTTAGACAATAAAGTAAAATTAATATGCACATTTCGTTTTAATTATTCACGTACGGTGAGCCAAAATCAAAGCTGCATTAATTCAAAACGTTCAGAAATTAAATTAAAAAAAATAGTTTTTTTTAACCGAAAGTAAGGAGCGACATTAAAACTTAAAACGAACAGAAATTATTCCGTATATGAAAGGGGCTGTCCCCTCCTCAATACCTCGCTCTTTACGCTGAAGTTTGAATCTGTCAGACAACTTTATTTTTTAAAGCAATAAAAAACTTTACCGTAAAGAGCGAGGTTAAATGGAAAATTAAATGGAAAATGTAAGAAATTATAGAAACAGATCGCATATATCTCGAAATTTTGAGTGGAAGAACGGGCTCAAGGACCCTTACTAGTATATACAGGTATGATGGCTTGCTATCGTAAAGAACGGCCTAAAGCTATTGAGAAGATTTTATAAATATGGTTTTCCAGAATTTCCCAAAATAAATTCGAGCTAGTGTGTTTTATTTATGTTTTACTAATGTTTATGTTAATTTATTATATTTGTTTTTATTATTCTATTTATTTATTATTTATTTATCATATTTATTTGTTTATTTTATATTAATTTATTTATATTATGTATTTTATTTAAAAAGGTAAAGAGGCGCTTGACAAAAAGAATTCCAATAAGCCCAGTACTTGGGCTTGTATAGTACACTCCGAAGTAAATAATAATAATATTAATATAATGATGATAGTATTCATAGCAAAATTATCGATTGGACTATCTGGTATACATGTGCAGAGGACTTTATTATGAAGGGGCGCCACGTTTGGGTATTTGAAAAAAAAATAAAATTAAGTGAACAATGTGGAATTTTGAAGACGTAAAACCTCGTGGTTTTGGAGGGGCCCTGTTCGAAAACTTACCTTCCCTTTACTTTCTTGCGTTCCATGGACAGACGCCAACTGAGGAAATTAAGTCGTCATTGAATGGACACCACGATAGGCCCTTTAACGAAAAATTTAGCGAAAAATAAGCCCTTTAGCGAAAAAGCATGATAAGCCCTTTAGCGTTAAATATTGATGAGCTTTAATTTAAGAGAAAATATGAATATTTTACCAAAGTTTAGAAATTTTAGAATCAATAACTTCATTTTACCTTTTACATTAAACTGGATAGTTTCAGGGCTGTTCCTAGGGCCGGTGACGCCCGAGGAAAAATTAATTACAGCCCCCCTCGCAGCTCAAATATAAACAAAAAAGCTGATAGCCTTGAACTTGTAAAGGGAAAAAAGCATATTATTGCTGTATAAGAGAATTTCGCCAGAAACCTCGTCCTCAAAATCAACCCAGGAGAGTTTTAAAGAGCCAAACGTGCCATTGGCGTTATAGCACCTAGGGTTTAGAAGGGGCTATCAGATTCAGCTCGCTAGAAACATTGCGGCGCAAAGGGAAAATTTGTTGATAGCGCACGAAATAAAGGTATGTGTGGTTTGTTTCTGGCAATAAACCCAATATCCGCCACCTGGCCCACCCCCCAAACGGCATCCCCAATCGCATACGAGTGTTATTTTCTACTAGGTCTATGCTAGAAACATTAATACATAAAAGCTTATCTACTGTCAAAGTTAGCACTCCATCAGATAAAGGGTCATATATATGTGCAATTCCATTTAGGTTGATGAAGGATTCATTCTTGATACCTGTGAAACGCCAGAAAGCAGATACGAATTGCTCTGTGAGAAAAAGGCGTTTTTATGTCATGCGGCGCCAAGATTCGAAAGGTGATTTGTTTTTGCATAACAGCGATGAGCTCTCGAATGTTCATGAACGTCGTCTTGATTTCAGCGAAGAAATTGAGTGACATACAATATCTTTCATAAACGAATAAGAAAAGTCCCTAAATGAGATAAATGGGGTCAAGTCAACCCCGTATTTTCTTTCAATCTTTTTACAATCTATGATTGTTTAACAAAAAAAAAAAAAATAAAGTACAGAGCTAAATTAAAACTTAATATGAACAAAATTGTCGCTTCTTAGTCTAGACAACATTTATTTATAAAATTAGCGCAAATGAACTGAATCATAACATTTCACTATATTGTAACGATTGAGCAAATCTAACGCTTTACTGAAAGATTAAATAAATAAAAAATAACTTAAAGGACCCTTAGGAGTGACATTAAAACTTAAAACGAACAGAAATTGTTCCGTATATGAAAGGGACTGTCCCCTCCTCAACGGCTCGCTCTTTACGCTAAAGTTTGACTCTGTCTCACAACTTTATTTTTTAAAGTAATAAAAAACTTAAGCGTAAGGAGCTAGGCGTTGAGGAGGGGACAGCCCCTTTTATATACGGAATAATTTCTGTTCGTTTTAAGTTTTAATGTCGCTCCTTACTTCCAATTAAAAAGAACTTGTCTTTTTTATTTAATATCCGAACGTTTTTTAATTAATGCAATTTTGAGTTTGGATCGTCGTACATGAATTTTTAAAACGAAATTTGTATATTAATTTTACTTTTTTTTGGCTAAATGGCTTTCTCGAAATTTTGATCTGATGCAACCCCCAAGTCTATACCTCGCTCTTTACGCTAAAGTTCAAAGTTTGTTCCAATTCTTTAAGAATGACCCCTTAATCACAATGGCCATTAATTAGAATAAATAGCTCTGATGAAAGTACAAAAAAACTTTAGCGTAAAGAGTGAGGTAATGATTAGGGGGCGAAACCCATCATATACGTAATAATTTCTTCGTTTTGAGTTTTGATGTTGTTCCTTATTTTCAGTAGAAAAAATTGTTTTTTTATTTAATTTCTCATCGGTTTTTTAAATAATGCTGGGAAATCCGACGCCCCCTTCATAGTAATGTCCCTTATCCCATGAAAACCTACTCCATGGAAAAATAATTCGACGTAATCCCTGACCCCCCCCCCAACTAACAGAAAAATCCCTCCCTGAAAACTTCTGTATATTTCCCAATAACCAATGCTATATGTAAACATTGGGCAAAGTTCATAACTTGCAGACCTTCCTCCGGGGACTATGGGGATTAATTCATCCTCAAAGACATAGTTATTATATTTTTCAACCATGCTGAACAAAATGGCCATCACAAAATTTTAATCAGGTGACCTTGGGAAAAAATGAGCGTGGGAGGGGGCCTAGTTGCCCTCCATTTTTTGTCACTTAAAAAGGGCACTATAAATTTTAATTTCCGTTCAAGTGAGCCCTCCCACGATATTCTAGGACCACTGGGTCGATACAATTACCCCTGGGGAAAAAAAATATATAAAAAAAAAAAAAAACACGCATCCGGGATCTCTCTTCTGGCAAAAAAAAATACAAAATTCCACATTTTTGCAGATAGGAGCTTGAAACTTCTATAGCAGGGTTTTTTGTTACGCTGAATCTGATGGTGTGATTTTTATTAAAGTTCTTTTACTTTTAGGGGATGTTTCGCCTTTTTTTCGATAACGAGATGCGTAGCTTTTGATGGGTAAGACTAAAATTGATGAAACTTATATTTGAAATCAGCATTAAAATTTAATTCTTTTGATGTATCTATTGGTATCAAAATTCCGTTTTTTAGAGTTTCGGTTACTATTAAGCTGGGTCGCTTCTTACTTACAGTTCGTTACCACGAACTGTTTGAAAGAGACCAGTGCAAAAAAAAAATCGTTTTGACTGCCGAGATGTCGCTAAGCCAGCCCGTGGAAAATAAAAACGACTAATTTATAAAGTTCTCAATAGTGTTTCAGCAGCCATGATATCCATGTTACCACAAAGTGCCCATGTATCCTGGAAAATAAGGGTAGGAATTTAAAGCTTCAAAACTCTAGGCTCATCCTAAACCAATACCCAGAGTGTCCAAACCATCCAAACATCTAGCTCCTTGTTGGTTTTTGAGGAACGTTTATATGGAGGAATGTTCGTATTTGGAGGAACGTTCGTTTATATAAGGGTAAGTAATCTTATATACAGGATAACAATCCACTTGATATCTGGTATAAGACAAGTACCCATATAAATTTATTTGAATGTGTATATTTCAGGCGGAAGGTATAAATTTGTCACAGCCAGAAAATCAGAAGATCATTGCAACAAAAATTTATTAGAAAAGTTGCTAGAATCATGCGATTTAGGGAGGTAGTCCTTGTGGCTCCCCCTCTGGCCGTATCTATTTGGAAGACATTATTCGTTTCAAATAGTTTTTATGGACCAGTCAAAATACATTTATCATCTGCTGTGTTTACTTAGAACTTAAACTTGCCCACAGTTTCAGCCCGTCCCCCCATCAGCAGAAGGTATTGGACCGAAGGTAAACATTTTTTCAAAATAGGTAAATTACAAATGATGCTTCATAGCCTTTTTTGGCACAGATTATTGACTGCAAGGTTTTTTTTTATTTGGAATTTGAAATTTTTCTTTGGAATCTTGGTAATAAACCTGATGCACTAATTTATTTTTATTTGTACCAACAGTGACAAGGTAACAAAGAGAGGTGGAGCCAAAAAAGAAAACAACATGCTTGCTAACAGCCCGCGGGAGATTAATGTTTTTAGGACACTTTTATAGGGGGACTGAGGTTAAGATGGCTATTACAGATTTCACTTTTTTATAGAGGGTCGGCCCCTACTTCTCCTCAAAATTGAACCTGAAGATATCTTACAGGTGCTTTTGAAAGCCTAACGGACATCCCAATATTTTTTTTCATGAATCTTCCCCATGTATATAGCAGGGATAAAGGCCTAATATTTTGAGTGGAGAGGTGCAAGTTAAAAAAAAAAACACAAAAAATTGAAATAAATGAAAAATGTGGAAAGACATTTTCGCTTAAAATTCTACAACTTTATGGAGTTTGGGTGAATGGGAGACCCAATTTTGGGTACCTTTCTAACTACCTTCATTTATATGTATAAGTGAGCTGGAATGTTTTTTTATTAAGGTTTTGAATATGATTAGAATTAAATATGATTAAAAACAAATAAATACAATTGTTTTTAAACTGAATGTGTACTTAAAAGCGCTGATTAACCTCAATACGGAACATTACTCTGTTTGGTTCATTATCTTAATTTGATTAAGATTGTGAATGTGATTACAACTGAATATGGTATAAAAAAATACAAAAGAAAATGAATGTGCATTTTAAAGCGTTGGTTAGCCCTCAACACGGAATATTTCCCTGTTTGTTACCCTGTTTGTACCCTGTTATTAACCTGTTTGTATTTCATTTAAAACCAACAACAGTTTTGAATTCTACCCATCCCCCTTCCATTCAGTTACTAACTTCAACTTTTAAGTCCGTTGATTCAGGTGTCGTCCTTTTCGTAAACCGCACCTTATTGATTCCACGAAGAAGAAGGTGCCAACGGGAATTAAACTTTCCCCACCGTATGTGGCAAAATGACAATCTCTCATTCACTTTCTAAGGCGATTATGGTTGACAGCATCAGACTTATCAGAACTTTGCTGTTTGCCACATTATTTTTTCCATTTCCATCTCCACAATTTCCACAGTTTTATTTAATCCTGTGTTAATACCTTAGCGGCACGCCAAGCCGTGTGGAAGAGTAAGGTATGATAATAATGATCGATCCAAACTGACAATAGGATCTCTCTGAGGCTTAGTAGGGCCTATGTTTGATAAGATCCTTTCTGAATCTCTCTTGGGCTTGATATCTTAAAAAATGTGAATATGAAAAGTAATCTGTCATTCGTCTCTCTTAATATCTCTTTTTCTTAACTAAATGAAGGAACGGTCAGAAGATTACCTTTTCCGGAATACCTTCCTAAAGCACAGTGATCAATTATTATAAATCTATAAGAAGCAGTGTCTGTCTGCTAATCCAACGCTTTTATTAAAGCTCGTCGGTTTAGGTCAAGGAGGATCAAATTTTCAAAAAAAAGTTAAACCTTCAAAGCAGATGAGATACTCATGTAGAGGTTATGTTATGGTATTGTTTTGTTGTTGTTTTTTCGAAGGAGAGGTACGCATGGTCTTTTCATGAAGTGTCACAGACAAAAACATTTGGTTCCATTGTTACTGAACCCACGTGTAACTGAACCCCAAGCAACTGAACCCCTGTAAATGAACCCCCATGTAACTGAACCCCCCTGCAACTGAACCCCCGTATAACCGAATCCCCGTGCAACTGAACCCCGTGCAACTGAACCCCAGTGCAACTGAACCCCCGTGCAACTGAACCCTCGTGTTACTGAACCCTTATGCAACTGAACCCCCTTTAACTGAACCCTCGTGCAACTCAACCCCCGTGCAACTCAACCCCATTTAACTAAACCCCCGTGTAACTGAACCCCCATGTAACTGAACACCCGTGCAACTGAACCTTCGTATGACCGAACCCCCGTGTAACTGAACCCCGTGTAACTGAACCCCCGTGCAACTGAACCCTCGTGCTGCTGAACCCTCATGCAACTGAACCCCCTTAAACTGAACCCTCGTGCAACTGAACCCCCGTGCAACTCAGCCCCATTTAACCAAACTCCCGTGTAACTGAACCCCCATGTAACTGGAACTGTGTGTAACCATGTAGCCATGTAACTGTGTGTTAACAGAACACAAGATGATGAGCGAAAAGTGATGAAAGAGAGGGGTAATACCGAACTCTCAGCTACCATTCTTGGGAGACATCTGACAGTTTATAAGTGACCATGGAATTCCTGTGTTGTTTTAAAGTCAATTTTCTGTGAATAGGCAGCGTGGCGGCAGAGTGCACCTGGCAACGATGAATCAAATCAGTCCAGTTTTTGTCAGGAAAAAATTACTCAGTGATAATTTATTGCTCCCGCCAGCATTATGCGCTTCTAGGTCCGGGCCTAGGGATCTAGTGGTAAATCCAGGCTTGAGCGTGCTCATATTTCCTTTTGGTGAATTGAATTTCCCTTTAAGCACTCAATACACAAATCCCTTTTTGAGATATGCCATTTTGAAAATCTGCATGCACATAGTGTCTTTTGATTTAGTTCAAGTTCCTTCTCAAATACCTCATTCTGTCAAATTTTCAACTTGATATGCGTAGTCTTGATAGTGCTAGTTTAATAGTAGCAGATGTCGTAGTAGGAGCAGTAGAAGTAATAATAATGTCGTAGCAGTAGAAGTAATAATAGTGTTGAATTAGAAGTAGTAGTAGCAGTATTAATAGCAGCAGTAGCAGGTAGATGCCCCAGAAGTTTCATCTTCATACGCTAAGCTGTTCCAAAAAAAAATTGATGATACACCTGTATCAGCAATCTGTATGTTATTGCAAGTTACCAATTGTTAAAATTTAAGATTTTTATAGAAGGGATGATCGTAAAAACTTTGAAGGAGGCTCATTCGATTGGAAATTCAAAGTTCAAGTTCAATTTTGAAGAATCAAAGGTAATCACAGGATAATCAGCCTTTCCCTCTTAACCGACACCCCCCCCAAATATATCCGATCAAAATAAAATAAACATTTTGTTCAAAATAGTCTGAAGATCAAATAACCATGCCTTTGGGGTTAACAACCCCACCAGCAACATCTGGGGCAAGGGCTGTAAGTTAAGCTAGTTGCTCATTGCTAACAAATAAGGTTTTGGTAGAAAAAATTTTGTATGAACTTTGGGGGGGGGGGCTAATTCGATTGGAAATTCAAAGTTCAAGTTCAATTTCGAAGAATCAAAGGTAATCACAGGACAATCAGCCTTTCCCTATTAACCGACACCCCCCCCAATACATCCGATCAAAATAAAATAAACATTTTGTTCAAAATAGTCTGAAGATCCAATAACCATGCCTTTGGGGTTAACAACCCCACCAGCAGCATCTGGGGTAAGGGCTGTAAGTTAAGCTAGTTGCTCATTGCTAACACAATGTTTTTGTAGAATTTTTTTTTATGAGCTTTGGGGGTGGCTCATTCAATTGGAAATCAAAATTTCCAGTAAACTTTTTCAAAGTTAAAAGTGATCGGAGGGCTTCCACACCACACCTATTTTTCCCCCAAATACATCCGATCTATATCTTGGGACGGCCATTTTATTTAAAACAGTTTAAAGGTTAAATAAGTATAATATAGTTAAATAACTGTGGTTCATAATCCTATTGTGTTTTACCCAATGTAAGTACGGTGGTTGAGTTGCACGGGGGTTCAGTTGCACGTGGGTTCGGTTATACGGGGGTTCAGTTGCACGGGGGTTCAGTTACATGAGGGTTCAGTTACATGAGGGTTCAGTTACACGGGGGTTTAGTTAAATGGGGTTGAGTTGCACGGGGGTTGAGTTGCATGAGGGTTCAGAAAGGGGGTTCAGTTGCATGAGGGTTCAGTAGCACGAGGGTTCAGTTGCACGGGGTTCAGTTGCACGGGGTTCGGTTATACGGGGTTCAGTTGCACGGAGGTTCGGTTTTACGGTGGTTCAGTTACACGGTGGTTCAGTTACACGGTGGTTCAGTTACACGGGGGTTCAGTCACAGGGGTTCAGTTACTTGGGGTTCAGTTACATGGGAGTTCAGTTACATGCACACCAAACATTTAGTGTAAAGCATGACCTATTTGGTCATCGAAAAAGGGAACTAGAATTTTTAATTTATGTTCGAATGCACCCTATATCGACATCCTAGGATCATCGATTAGATACGATCAATCCTGAAAAAAAAAAAACGCACCTGTCATCTTTTTTCTTCTGGCATAAAAATACAAAATTCTATATTTTTGCTGATTGGAGATTGAAACCGCTACAGTA
Organism: Artemia sinica; assembly: GCA_027921565.1. NCBI lineage: Eukaryota > Metazoa > Arthropoda > Branchiopoda > Anostraca > Artemiidae > Artemia > Artemia sinica. Next base: position 8,227,089 of record CM051265.1, on the reverse strand, counting down.
GAATTTTCTGATACGCTGAATCTGATGGTACAATTTTTATTAAGATTCTTTGACTTTTAAGGGGCTTTTCCCCCTTTTTCGAAAACAAGGATAATTTTCTTAGGCTCGTAGTTTTTGATTGGTAACACTAAGCTTAATGAATCTTCTGTATTTGGAATCAGCATAAACAGGCAATTTTTTGACGTTGATATCCATTGATATCAATTTTTTTTTTTAGAGTTTCGGTTAGGCCTACTATTGAGCCGAGTCGCTCCTTAATTGCAGTTCGTTACCACGAAATATTTGAAAAGTATTAATTTCTCGAAGTAGGTATTTTTAGCAGGGTTTTTTTTAATACATATGGACATAAGATTCTTCTTAAAAACCTTTTTGGAACTCAAACAAAGTTCGTCCATTTCTGTATGGACTTGGGAGTTATTATCTTTTCAGTTGCCATCCTTAATTTTGTGTAATGCATTGAATAAAATAAAACTTTTGATTTAAAATGACAAAAATCTGAGAATTGGATATGGATAAATATTTTTAAATCTAATAAATTTTTTGATTGATTGGTTTAACTGCGACGATTTTGCAGTTCTATTATATTAAAATTGGCCTCAAAACCCCTATGCCTTCCCAAGGCCAGAACAATTGAGCCGGATCACTCCTTACTTACAGTTCGTTACCACGAAACTGATTGATAAAACCATCCATTTCTCACGTGGTTTCTGCTGTTACTAGGGGATGTTTCTGGCCCCTAGCTTCCCCCCCTCTCAGTATGAACTCTCAATAAAAAAGGCATCGTGATGTCATACTTTTAGTTTTGATGAAAGTTTTGGGGAAGAAACTAGTTTTTTTTCCCATCATTATGGCGCCATAAAACCCCCCATGTGGGTGCAGGTAGTGAATGACATAAATGCTGTCAGGTATTGAATTTCTAAAGTTGTCCCACGATTTTTAGAAGAAAAAAGTTCTAGGCTGTAAAGTCTAAGGCACCTGCTTTGTAATCTGTATTAGTTAACGCCTCTCTATGACAATCACAAACTTGATTTTACAACACCTCCTATCTTGAGTATGTAACACACTTCCTCAAGATAGGCAAAAACATTTGTCTAGCTAATGGAGCGATTCAAATTTGAAAGGTCCCAATCACCTTTGGAATGCCAGGGTTTGGAATGAAACTTTCATCCGCGAGAAGGAATTTAATTTCCAGAATCGTTCGTGCATCCTTTTCACACCTTAGTGAATACCATCAGGGTTGCTTTAATTTCTTTTCGTAGAATTAGTCAAAATTGTGCCCAAGAATTTCATTTGTTTATATGCATTTTATTACGAGCCAGACAAAAATTCGGAGGTGAAGGTTCAACCCCACCCCTCCCGAAATCTAATATTTTTTCGGTAGGACAGGCTTGTAAAAAAAATTAGGGGGCTAAGGTTAGAAAAAGGCTATTTTTTCCGAAAATATAATATTTCTGAAGGTTGTAAATTTTTGTTTTTGGTATTCTAGAGAAGTAGAGAGGCAAGAGTCATTCCTTGCCCTCCCCTGTAGATATCCTTGCTTGCAGATTAAATAGTCCTTCTCGTACATTGAATTTTAGCTGATTTTGGTTTAAATTTACAATTCATCTGGTGGAGAAAGGGTCTAGGACTTTCTTCTTTTTTATTTTGCAATGTGCAAAATGAATATATGCAAATAGCGGAATCGTATTTGTTAAATTGGTTTCTAAAACAGCAATCAGTATTTAACAGCCAAAATGTATCTGTCATTTTTTGGCTTTAATCGTGATTTTTAGGATTATCCTCATAAATGTGCATAGTTAAAAGTTAATAAGAGGCTTGGACGGTATAACAGAAACTAAGTTAAAAAAAATCAATACCATCTTTGAATATACAAAACTTTCTGTGAAACCAATTCGCATAGGTTTATTCCAAAGTACAATTCAGATCAACGCGTTTTCGCCATGAGATAATTAGTGTATAGAAACAGTGGTGAATATTTTTCTTTGATTATTACTATTATTTCTAGAGCTGTCAGTGATGAATGTCATTTTGACATTAAATGTTGGAAAAGCAAAATTTATGGCTCAGAAACTTATTTTTAACATTTCAGACAATTTTCTTCTCGTTTGTTTGTTTTATGGATTTGGTTAAATTGGTCTGTTAGCAATTTATACAAATAATTTTATATCCTGCTGAATCACGTTTTGAAGCTGAACCTTTGCTACTGTGCTATTTATAAATGCTGAATTAATAAATAATGTGATAATTCCATTAACCCAATTCTTATTCCATTCCGTTATTCCATTAAAAATTAAACCCCAACTTATTCTTAAAAAAAAACAAGTTTAAAAATTTAATTGAGCGAATGTCTCATAAGACTTTGGCCAATTTTGTCTTATTCTATTTTTTGTTTTATTCAAATTGACACTTATAAGGATTGATGTTTGTGTGCCTAACTTACAACTATAGATATAGATAGATAGATAGATAGATATTTATTGCAAAACAAAAGCCTCTTTGGGCCATATTTTATTATTATTATTATAATATTATTATTATTATTATATTATAATAATATTATTATTATTATAATAATAATAATAATAATAACAATCGTATATTAATTACACATAAAAAGGGTTAATGCTCTTTTTTTTCATTACCAGGTTTCGGCACTTGACTTCCTCTTTTCGGACTCTAAATGATTTTGATAATTAATGAAATTGTTAATTATAAAAATTAATAAGCATTGACCGTTAAAAATTTTCGGTGTTGGAAAAGTCCAAATCAAGTTTTACTAAACTCTTTCCAATTGGCCTTCTATTTCTTCTAAAATTATATGTTTAACAAAAATATATGGAAGAAAACGCGTTTTTTAATGTAATTAAATAAAAAAAAAACAAGTTTTTTAAACTGAAAGTAAGGAGCGACAATAAAACTTAAAACGAACAGAAATTATTCCGTATATGAAAGGGGCTGTCCCCTCCTCAACGCCTTGCTCTTTACGCTAAAGTTTTTTATTGTTTTAAAAAATAAAGTTGTGAGACAGAGTCAAACTTTAGCGTAAAGAGCGAGGCGTTGAGGAGGGGACAGCTTCTTTCATATACGGAATAATTTCTGTTCGTTTTTAAGTTTTATTGTCGCTCCTTACTTTCAGTTTAAAAAACTTGTTTTTTTTTATTTAATTTCTGATCGTTTTTTATTTAATGCAGCTTTTATTTTGGCTAACCGTCATTGAATAAGTAAACAAAATTTGCATAAAAATTTTACTTTTCTTTTGCTAAGTGGATGTCTTTACAAATTAACTTACGTAACTAACTTCTATATTCGTATATTTTTCTTCTGGCAAAAAATACAAAGTTGCAGTTTTTTGCAGATATGAGCTTGAAACCTATGTAATAGGGTTTTCTGATACGCTGAATCTGACGGTGTGATTATCATTAAAATTCTTTCACTTGTAGGGTATGTTTCCCCCCTCTTTAAAAAATCGATTAAATTTTCTCAGGCTCGTAGCCTTTGATGAGTAATACTAAACTTAATAAAATTTACATATTTAGAATCAGCATTATAAACACATTCTTTTGATACATTTATTGACATCAAAATTCCGTTTTTAAAATTTTCGATTACTATTGAGCCGTATCGCTTGTTTTTTATTGTTTTTTTTTATTATGTATATGTTATTACGTATATGAGGGGGTTCTCCCCTTAGTCAATACCACGCTCTTTACGTTAAAAGTTAAAAAAAATTTGATTCACAAACCCCTGAATCACAAAGGCCGTTTAATTAGAATAGATAGCTCTTTTGAAAGCACTAAAAAAAACTGTAGCGTAAAGAGCGAGGTATTGACTTGGGGGAGAACCCTTTCACATACGTTATAATTTCTGTTCGTTTTAAGTTCTAATGTTCCTTCTTACTTTCAGTTGAAAAAACTTGTTTTTTTTTTATTTAATTTCTGATCGTTTTTTAAATAATGCTTGGAAATCCGGCACCCCCTTCATAGAAATATCCCTTACCCCAAACAAACATCCTCCACGGAAAGATTCTCCAGAATAACCCCCTCCTCTAGCCCCCCCCCCCCTCCAGAAAAAAAATCCTTCCTGAAAATGTCTGTATACTTCCCAATAACCAATAAATAATGCTGGCAAGTCCGGCGCCCCCTTCATGGCAATTTCCCTTCCCCCATGAAAACTTCCTTCATGGACAGATCCTCCGACATAACCCCCGAACCACCCTTCCCTCCCACTACCAGAAGAAAAACCTCCTGAAAACTTCTGTATACTTCCCAATAACCAATACTATATGTTAACATTGGGTAAAGTTCATAACTTTTAGCCCTCCCCCTGGGGACTTCGGGGGATTAAGTCATCCTAAAAGACATATTTATCATATTTTCGACCATGCTGAACAAAATGGCTATCTCAAAATTTTGATCAGGTGACTTTGGGAAAAAAATAAGCGTGGGAGGGTACCTAGTTGCCCTCCATTTTTTTGGTCACTTAAAAAGGGCACTAGAACTTTTAATTTCCGTTCCAATGAGCCCTCCCACGATATTCTAGGACCACTGGGTCGATACGATCACCCCTGGGAAAAAAAAAACAAACAAAAAAACAAATAAACACGCATCCATGATGTTTCTTCTGGCAAAAAATGCAAAATTCCACATTTTTGTAGATAGGAGCTTGAAACCTCTACAGTAGGGTTCTCTGATACGCTGAATATGATGGTGTGATTTTCATTAAGGTTCTATAACTTTTAGGGGGTATTTCCCCCTTTTTTTGAAAATCAGCCAAATTTTCTTAGGCGCGTAACTTTTGATGGGTAGCACTAAACTTGATGAAAGTTATATATTTGAAATCAGCATTGAAATCTGATTCTTTTGATGTATCTATTGGTATCAAAAACCCGTTTTCTAGAGTTTCGGTTACCATTGAGCCGGGTCGCTCCTTACTTACAGTTCGTTACCACGAACTGTTTGATTGCGGTTTTGATAAATAGCAGCAGCTGTTTGAAAGGAAATAAGAAACCGTAAGAAATAATGCCATCTACCTCAAAAATATTATTTATCAGTTCACATATATTTATTTATCAGTTCAAATATATTTTTTAGGGGCGATTTTCGCGAATTTTTGTTGATACGCAGAAACACAAATGTTGACTAATGAATCAAGTTTATGAATAAAAAGTATGTTCCTTTTACTTAGTTAAAATTTGCTTAGAAATTTGACGGACATCCTGAAAATTTAAAAAGAAAATAATGGTCCTGGAAAAAACTCCCGACATAATTACTTATTGCGTATTGAACAAAATATGAATTAATTATGACAGGTGAGCATATGAAATTGTTTTGACCAATATGAGCATTGACGCAATTTTTAATATAAATATTCCATTAATTTAAAATTTTCATAGCATCTCTGGTGGGTAGCATATCGTTTTTTTTTTGTTTTTTTTTTTTTTTGTCACATATATAGAAACTGCAAAGCTAAGTAAACCAGTTCACAGGAGCGTATTATCTTCTGGGAAACTTAAAAACAAAATCTTATATATGAATAGAAATTTAAAGCAGCATCCAAACCGTCAAAAAAGCTTAAAAATAAAAATCAGAACCAAAAAAACTAAATTCGACCATTTTTGAGACCATTTTAAGAACACATTGTTCTCAATGTACTATTTAAAAATTTCATAACATCTCGGGTGGGTAGCGTAACGTTTTTATTTTTATTTTTTTTATTTTTTTCTCTCTTGATATATTTGGAAATTGAAGAGCTAAGTAAATCAGTTCACGGGAACATATGACTTGCCATGAAATTTAGAAATAAAACCACGAATTTAAATATAAATTTAATTCAGCCCCAAAAACTTACAAAAAAGTACAAAAACAAAATTCAGAACCGTAAAAAAAAACAAATTAAACCATAATTGCTTCTCAAATGAAGAAATTCACAAGTTCCATTTTTAGGCTTCGAATTTTTTTAATCTTGGACTTTAAACCCAGCAACAATTCTCTCCAACAATATTTTGTTTTTCTGGAGAAGTTGTTAATAAGTTTAATTAAGAGGGTTGAACCAAATCTTAAGCTGTGTTTCGTTCCCAAGAGAGAGCTGGGTGCAAGAATCAGTTGAAAATGAATGTAGCTTTTCAAACCAAGGGGATGCAAGTTAAATTCTATTACCACTCATAACGCGGATTCACTTACCATGATCAGGAAGTTTCTACAAAAAACCGCGAGTTCATTGATAAACGACTGGATGGCCTACGCGTTTCTTGATGTGTGCCAACACGTGTGATAGCCAACACGTGATTCCTTGCATCCAGATACTCAAAATGTTGCATCTACAAAACCTGAAAAGCGCTTGAGGGTATTAAACTGAAACTTTCAGGGAATATTGAGGGCGATGTTGAACTAAATCAAAAGACACCATGTGCATCCAGGTAATCTAAAGGGCAATATCGTATCCGCAATATCTTAGGAACGGCTATGGGTGTTAAGTTGAAACTTTCAGGGAATGTTGAGCAGATCATTTTAAGCAACCCTTATTGAAGTTTGAGGGTAAAACTCAAGAAACAGAATATTTTTAATGTTTGATTAGTAGAAATACCTGCATTAAACACTAAACCTCGTCAAATACCACTGAATATGCTTATTGATAGCTGGCTTTAAAATTTGTTGTTTCTTTGGGTGGCTATGTTTTATGGATTTAAAATAACTGCCATGAAAATGCTGCCTTTTCTGTAATCTGCCAGCATATTTTTTTCAATCATATCCACTTGAAGCTAAAATATGCTATGTATGTCTAGCCCTTAAGCTCAAGTACAGGGATAAAACGGTCTCTCAGCCTGTAGAAATTGCCATGGAAATAAGTATAGTATTCAACCTAAAATGACGAAATATTTGAAATGAGAATGGGCTAAAGCGTATTTTGTATTGCAGACATTATTTTTATATTCATTACCAGATAGCTCTTTATTTTTCTCCAGTTTCCTATGTCTCCCTTTTCGGTTCCATTTCGGATCGTTGACTAAATCAAAAAGTTGCAGTGTCAAATTAAAACTAACCCTAGATTAATTTTCTTCGTTTTCAAAAGACACTAAAATCCAGACATACTTTCTGCCTAAAAAAATTATATGTCAGAAAATAGATATGAACACAGGACGAGAGAGTTTGTAAGATCACAGGGGTAAGATGTTGGGTCAAGTTGTTTTAGGCTCAAACTGCACTATATATTTCCCTTAGTCTTTGGCATTATTTCTAAGAAAGTGTTTATATATTTAGGGCAGGACCATATTCAGGGAAGGTAACCCGGTTAGACCCCCCCCCCGATTTTTTTCAGACTCATGCAAAACTAAGAAAAAACATACGAATAAATTTTGTTGTGTGTTATAAGGTTTATTTTTTGCAACACCCCCATCGGAACAAAATCCTGGAAATGGCCCTGAATTGGAGCAGTGTTTATGGAAAAAAAATAATTTAGCTCTTTATTTTTCTCCAGTTTCCTATGTCTCCCTTTTCGGTTCCATTTCGGATCGTTGACTAAATCAAAAAGTTGCAGTGTCAAATTAAAACTAACCCTAAATTGATTTTCTTCGTTTTCAAAAGACACTAAAATCCAGACATACTTTCTGCCTAAAAAAATTATATGTCAGAAAATAGATATGAACACAGGACGAGAGAGTTTGTAAGATCACAGGGGTAAGATGTTGGGTCAAGTTGTTTTAGGCTCAAACTGCACTATATATTTCCCTTAGTCTTTGGCATTATTTCTAAGAAAGTGTTTATATATTTAGGGCAGGACCATATTCAGGGAAGGTAACCCGGTTAGACCCCCCCCCCCCCCCCCGATTTTTTTCAGACTCATGCGAAACTAAGAAAAAACATACGAATAAATTTTGTTGTGTGTTATAAGGTTTATTTTTGCAACACCCCCATCGGAACAAAATCTTGGAAATGGCCCTGAATTGGAGCAGTGTTTATGGAAAAAAAAATAATTTAGCTCTTTATTTTTCTCCAGTTTCCTATGTCTCCCTTTTCGGTTCCATTTCGGATCTTTGACTAAATCAAAAAGTTGCAGTGTCAAATTAAAACTAACCCTAAATTGATTTTCTTCGTTTTCAAAAGACACTAAAATCCAGACATACTTTCTGCCTAAAAAAATTATACGTCAGAAAATAGATATGAACACAGGACGAGAGAGTTTGTAAGATCACAGGGGTAAGATGTTGGGTCAAGTTGTTTTAGGCTCAAACTGCACTATATATTTCCCTTAGTCTTTGGCATTATTTCTAAGAAAGTGTTTATATATTTAGGGCAGGACCATATTCAGGGAAGGTAACCCGGTTAGACCCCCCCCCCGATTTTTTTCAGACTCATGCAAAACTAAGAAAATAAATTTTGTTGTGTGTTATAAAGTTTATTTTTTGCAACACCCCCATCGGAACAAAATCCTGGAAATGGCCCTGAATTGGAGCAGTGTTTATGGAAAACAAATAATTTGTTAGTTTGCTCAAATATAGAGAAAACAGGGATAATATTTTAAAATAAAGCAGTGGACAAAACAAAACAGCAGCAAACTTCGAATAATAAAGAAATCCGAATATTTCGACTTCACGCCCGGAGCCTTTATCAACGGGAAAAAAAACAACAAAGTGAATTAAGCTACATTAAACAAAACATGTAAAGAAAAGGAAAACAGAAAACAATAAACAAACCTAACATCTTAATAACTACCACTATCACCATAATAAACTAATTTATAATGCCTTTTTTGAAGTTTCTTTGTGTAAGCCCCCCCCCCCGAAAAAATCCTTTTGTAAACCACCCCCCCCCCCCAAAAAAAAAAAACACACACACAAAAAAAAAAATCCTGTATATGGCCCTGATTCTTCCTATACTGCTTTGAGGTTAAGCTAATAATGTTTACCTGCTGTTCTGACAACTTAAATTTACAAGTTTCATATAAACTTAACGTTGAACTACTCCCATAGGAATTTTATTCTACCATTTTATCATTTTATTATCTACTTTTTTAGTCTTTACCCTCAATAAAAGAAGAATAATGTTAAGTAAATCTAGCCTGTTTATTTGGAGATTTGATAGTTTTTACTTTACCCCCCCCCCCTTTGGCATTGCAATTGTAAATAGATTCTAAGTTTGGAGTATCTGATGTAATAGCAAAGGTGGCCGTGCTGCATGGAAAGCTCGTATTTTCAGCTATTTACGATTCTCGCCCCATCATTCTTTAGCCCATCTGTTTAGTTAATTTCATTGTTTAGTTCAGTTTTGTCGCTATCTGAAGTTTTTATTAAGATTCCCGCTGTATTACAGGAATAGTCTCATTTTGCAAAATATTGTTTTCCCAACCCTTTAGATGTAGTAGATTCAATGGAGTGGGATACGTTTAAGAGAAGTTAAACCGTTTACTTCGTTTTCTGCCATTTACTATTATTTATCAGTCCTGTTTGGATTAATTTAATATTTTCTATTTTCTTTGTTTAGAAGTTGATTTTTCTTTGTATATATATATATATATATATATATATATATATATATATATATATATATATATATATATATATATATATATATATATATATATATATATATATATATATATATATATATATATATATATATATATATATATATATATATATATATATATACATATATATATATATATATATATATATATATATATATATATATATATATATATATATATATATATATATATATATATATATATATATATATATATATCCCAACCCTTTAGATGTAGTAGATTCAATGGAGTGGGATACGTTTAAGAGAAGTTTAAACCGTTTACTTCGTTTTCTGCCATTTACTATTATTTATCAGTCCTGTTTGGATTAATTTAATATTTTCTATTTTCTTTGTTTAGAAGTTGATTTTTCTTTATATATATATATATATATATATATATATATATATATATATATATATATATATATATATATATATATATATATATATATATATATATATATATATATATATATATATATATATATATATATATATATATATATATATATATATATATATATATATATGTCTTTCTTTACTCCGCTTCTTTTTTTTGTATGTTGTAAGCGGACAAAAATAAACTTTTCTCATTTTTGGCAAGTGTAGCGTAATACTGCATTTCTAAGCATAATAAAGAAAAACAAACCGTAGGAAAATCTTTGTGAGGACCGGAGAAAGACACCTTGTACCCTCTCCCAAAACACGAAACTACATGTCTCTCTTATCTCATCCCCATCCACTAAAAAAATCGATGTTCGCCTCGTCATCCCTTAGTCCATCAGTTTAGTTAATTTCATTGTTGTTAATTGTGGTATATTCTCTGTTTTTCATTGTGATATTCCACAAGTGTTATTTCTGTATATGACGTGGCTTAAAAATAATTTATTATTTATTAGTTTCAATTCGGTCAATTAAAGAAAGTTAAGAAGCTTTTGTAGCTAAGGGTTAGAAATTTGCAAGGTCAAAGGGCGAACATTCAAAGTGCATTTACCCTTGGTGGCGCCAACTAAATTGCTTGACCTTTAGTTTCTTACACCTAAGCATTGATAACCAAGAACGGATCTCTCAATTATTCGATACGTGGGAGGTTGTGTTGCGCTGTTAAACACCTCAATCAAGTTTTTGTTTCTGGCAATCAAAGATAACATTTATTACATCACACAGCTGCTCAGACATCTTCAATCCTGTTCTAGTCTTAATCATGAAAATGATATTTAACAGACATTTCTTTATTATTCAATATTCCTTGATCCATATCTCTTTCTGGAGTCAAGTTTCAATCTGTTGATCAAGGAACCAATCTGACGATTGTTCTGAATCATTCAAGAGTTCCAGTCATCGCCGACATTTGAGACACTTAATCGTCATTATTTGGACGTTCAACAACGTAATTTTCACTGTCATGGAATTACTGACACCCAAGCCACATCATAGCCACACCTGTTGATAAAATAAAGCCAAGATTTATGATTGATCTGCATTTACCGTAGATTTCAATGGGTACTTCCAGCAAGTGTCATTGGGCGCTGAGGTACAACAGCAAGTACTACCAATCTTTGGTTGGGGTTTTCCCACTAGTGTATACTAAAGAAATAGTTGATATTCTACACAAATAATGCTGAGATTATGAGGAACATTGATGCAAAAGCAGGGTCAGCAAATTTGACGATCGTTGTAAATCTTTCAAGAGTGATCGTCAACAAATGAGAAATTTAATCGTCATTGATTGGATGTACAACAACACAATTTTGACTGCTATGGAAGACTTACACCCAGGCCACACCATACAAGGGCGGATCCAGGAGTTTTTTAGGGGGGGGGGCAAAATAGGTTGATACGATAAACTTGCGTTAGGAGCAAGTTTAATTAAAAAAACTTGCGTTAATTAAGTAAATTGAACTACTTTATTCTACGTTAGGGGGGCGTCCCCCCTAACCCCTCCCTTGGATCCGCCACTGACACCATAGCCACACCTGTTGATAAAATAAAGCTAAGATTTATGATTGATCTGCATTTATCATAGATTCCAATGGGTATTTCCAGCAAGTATCTAAGGAAGTATCTAACCATAGTCACACCTGTTGATAAAATAAAGCTAAGATTTATGATTGATCTGCATTTATCATAGATTCCAATGGGTATTTCCAGCAAGTATCTAAGGTATCTACTAAGGTACCACAACTAGTACTATCAGGTTTTTTGGGAGGATTTACCATTATTGTATAGTAAAGAAACAGTTGAGATTATATACAAGTGATGCTGCGATTATGAGGAACATTTATGCAAAAGCAGGATCAACCAATTTGACGATTGTTGAATTCATTCAAGAACTCCTATCATCATCGACACTTCACATCGCTTATTTGTCGTTTTTGGATGTACGACGACGGATATATCACTAAATAATTTCTTAGACCACACTGCTTTTCCATTAAAAACAAAAAATTTTTTTAAACAAGAAAAACGGGTTTTAATTTTCTATAAAGCAGTGAAATACAAAACAATTAATTATGCACAAAAGCTCCGAATATTTCGGCCCCACATCCGGGAGCCTTTCTCAACGGAAAAAAAATAAAATAAATAAATAAATAAAAAAAACAAAAAACTTAACTTATATCACAATACTAAACACATAAAGAGAAAGAAAAAAAAACAAAAGAAAAAATATAAATAAATAAGAAACAAAACTCACATATTAAATAAACACTTCCATGCATTGAATGTCTTTCAACTCGCCTCCTCCCAGTGTATAAATGGAAATATATTAAATAAACACTTCCATGCACTGAATGTCTATAATGATTCAACTCGCCTCCTCCCAGTATATAAATGGAAATCTATCAAAAATGAAGAATATATTTATACTTAGACCAAAACAATAAAAGGTCAACTAACCCCCCGGCCCATAACCCCTAATTATTTTTCACAAGTTCATCAACCAATTTATGAATTATAAATTGAATGGATTCGTTTGGTTGCAAGCTTAGCTGCAGTTCGTTTACTTTTCTCATCATTTAACCCATTCTGACCTTTGTTCGCAAGGTCATCTTTCGTTTCAGAAATATTATAAATTGAATTGATCCCAAATTCCCCTTCATCTCTATTGATACTAGTACCCCCATATATTATCTTTTTTATTTCTATAATTTCCCTGAAGCTTTGTAAAAGTCCTACAGACGTATCTACTATTTTTGTTTGATCAAATAAAATACTGTGATGAGGAAAATTATAAAGATGTTCTGCAACAGCTGACTCAAACGTTTCTGGTGTTTTGTTTTGTTTTAGAGCGCAATCTATTGCATTCTTGTGTTGTTGTAGCCTATTTTCTAAAGTTTGTTGCGTTCTTCCCACATAAAATTTACCACAAGAACATGGAATTTTGTATACTCCCTTTTGCAAATTTCTCGGTACCTTGTCTTTCCCTTTATTTAACAACGAGCTTAGTATTAAAATTAGCATCACCAGGATACATAAGAAATGAACTAATTTTTATTAAGGATATTCTAATAGGTAATGGCTATCCGGAAAATATGATTTCTCAAATAATTGAAAAAAGGAAAAAAAAGTTGACGGAACCAAAAATATTAGAAGAAGATGGGTCAAATCAAGAAACAAATTACATAACTTCGCCTTTTATACCAATTTTATCACAAAAATTAAGAAGAGAATTAAAAAAACATAATATAAATACAGCATTTAAATCAGGACATAATATAAGCTCGTTGTTAAATAAAGGTAAAGACAAGGTACCGAGAAATTTGCAAAAGGGAGTATACAAAATTCCATGTTCTTGTGGTAAATTTTATGTGGGAAGAACGCAACAAACTTTAGAAAATAGGCTACAACAACACAAGAATGCAATAGATTGCGCTCTAAAACAAAACAAAACACCAGAAACGTTTGAGTCAGCTGTTGCAGAACATCTTTATAATTTTCCTCATCACAGTATTTTATTTGATCAAACAAAAATAGTAGATACGTCTGTAGGACTTTTACAAAGCTTCAGGGAAATTATAGAAATAAAAAAGATAATATATGGGGGTACTAGTATCAATAGAGATGAAGGGGAATTTGGGATCAATTCAATTTATAATAGTTTAATTAAAATGCAGGCAAGATATTCAACCAGTACTGATTTTAATAATATTTCTGAAACGAAAGATGACCTTGCGAACAAAGGTCAGAATGGGTTAAATGATGAGAAAAGTAAACGAACTGCAGCTAAGCTTGCAACCAAACGAATCCATTCAATTTATAATTCATAAATTGGTTGATGAACTTGTGAAAAATAATTAGGGGTTATGGGCCGGGGGGTTAGTTGACCTTTTATTGTTTTGGTCTAAGTATAAATATATTCTTCATTTTGATAGATTTCCATTTATATACTGGGAGGAGGCGAGTTGAATCATTATAGACATTCAGTGCATGGAAGTGTTTATTTAATATATTTCCATTTATACACTGGGAGGAGGCGAGTTGAATCCTTATAGACATTCAATGCATGGAAGTGTTTATTTAATATGTGAGTTTTGTTTCTTATTTATTTATATTTTTTCTTTTGTTTTTTTTTTTCTTTCTCTTTATGTGTTTAGTATTGTGATGTAAGTTAAGTTTTTTGTTTTTTTTTATTTATTTATTTATTTTATTTTTTTTTCCGTTGAGAAAGGCTCCCGGATGTGGGGCCGAAATATTCGGAGCTTTTGTGCATAATTAATTGTTTTGTATTTCACTGCTTTATAGAAAATTAAAACCCGTTTTTCTTGTTTAAAAATTTCTTTTGGATATATCACTATGATGGAAGATTGATGCCCGAACTACATAACATTATCCTACTGATAAAAAAAGCCAAGATATGTGACGAATCTACATTTGTAATTGATCTTAACGTGATATTTGTAGTGCACAAGCAGCAAAACTGAAATGTCAGTCACTTGGTTTTAAAAGTTCAACATAAATTGTTCCAACGTATTCCCTACTTAGAATATGCCCTTATATTTTTTCTCAGATTCATCACACAGATAGAAAACTACTGTTACAAAATCCCAATATTAGTTTATTAAAAATAATAAAAAAAAATGATAACTTTTTTTATTTCCGATCATGGAAAGTGCGATTAAAGTTTACCATATCCCAACTCATCAAATTACGCATGTAATATTTATCAGTGAATTGGCCCTGGATATTTTCTTCTTTTAGTCCTCAAGTATAACTTGGGCATAAAGTGGCTCCCAAACAGCTCTATTATTGACATCAATTGAAGCCAAATCCTGTAGATCACACCCTTTCCCTAAAATGTATATTGATGCCGAAGTTTAGTTCGTATTTGGCAGTCATCAATGTTTCGTCGGAGTTCCTTTTTCTCAGAATAGTGAACTCTTTTTTACTTTTCTGTAAAAAGGTTTAAGAAAACTCATCACTGCTTCAACTAATTCCTGGCCGTAGACACAATTTTTCCCTCCCCCTTTTTTATCTTTTGGTATCAAATGAAAAACCCATCCATGAAAGCAATATTTAGCTTAACAATTTGAACATGCAGTTTCAGGTAGGACTAAAGTGACCGAAATTTTAGGATTGTCCGATAATTTCCTACAATTTTTAGGAAAGTCTGCTGTTGTTGCCTGTCTTGAAAAATTTACCCCTCCCCAAACTTTGGTTCCCTTCACCCACCAAAGTTAATTCCAGAGTGTATGGCCGGGCTTGACTGTGGGTTCATGAAAATTGTATCTTCTATCAAAATACGGGTATTGAAAATAATTTACTTTTCGGTAGATTTTGGATACATATTAATTATTCGGAACACACCCAAGAATTTTCATCTGCAAGTTCTGACAAAAATCGGTTTAGCTATTTGTATTCGGAGACAATTAGCTTAGACTCAGTGGAAAAAATGTTGTAGGTATATTTTAATTAAATATTTAATATATAGAGTTGGTACTTTGGCTAGATTATGTTAGGTATTTAACATAATGCATTCTGCGCGGCCTGCCTTCCAGAATAGTTTGTCGGAGTTCCCCTAAATTTGTTTGTAAGGTATTATATTTTTACCATATTTGGTTATATTTCTTTAGGATTAACCATACTTCACTTCTTGAGTGTGTTCCATATAACTATCAAGTACCGATTTTTGTTATTGCAGAAATCTGGTATGCTGAAATGTCGGAAAGGAGATTTTGAACAACTTAATGAATAAATTAACGAATATTCAACAAATAGATAATAACAAGAGAGTTAGAATAGTCAAAAGAATAGCTTCTTATTTTATTTTGGTACTTGTGCATTATATGCTACACACGAAAGAAGTCAAGTTCGGTCAATGCTAATGAAATAAAATTAAAAAGGATGAATATAAAATAGTTTAGAAACAAATTTGGGCTATATATTTACACATTATGGGGGTGGGGGATATAGAATAGAATATATTAAATACGTAACCTAACCTAGGTACCTCCCCCCTAAACCCCCAAAAACAATCGTTTAAATATTGTAAACTCGATAAGGAACCTCGCTTTGCAATCAATTTAGATAGCAAATACCCGTTTGACGGGTCTCCATGTCTGGTTTGCTTGTACCGTCTATAGCGCTGTGTAGCATATAATGCACCAGTACCTTTATTTTCTATCCCTTTTACGTTTCTATCCTTTTACGTTTTCTATCCTTTTACGTTTCCCAGCTGTCTTTTTAATTTATGTCCTACAGCTATCGAATCTTCTCGTTCGGATTTTAAGTGTCATTTTTGAAATAATGCCAAGCATTATCATTAGTGTGTAACTCATTGATCGGAGATCATTTTCGTTGGAAAAACAATGGCCTACCTTATATCAGCTCTCCATTTGCGAGAACCTAAGTCTTTTGGGGATATCATCGACAAATGAGCATAAAAAACCTGCAATTTCCAGATCAGGAGACAGTCGAAAACTGATTTAACATCAGAAATTTGAAAACATCAATTGCAGAATCGTAATCAGAGTTTTTACTCGTTAGAACATGATCTGAATCTCATTTACTCGAGATGATCCCAGTGACGGTTCTGGCCTCTCTTCCACTCGGGGTGAAATCTTGATTAGCCCCCCCCCCCTCCCTGTCTCCTACAAAGTTATCAGACGAAATTTTAACAACATTTTCATTTATTAACAAAAATTACTGTTATTTTAAAAACATTTTTAATTTTTTTAGTTTATTATTTAAATTATTTAATTATTTTAATTTAATTTTTCTAATTGTTATTATTTAATTATGTTTTTGATTTCTAATTTATTTCATTAATTGACTAATAGTTTATTAATTATTTCCATTTATTAATTGCGCCCTCTACTTTATTTTAATAAAAATAAAGTTTCAAAAATTACAAAATGATTATAACCGTTAGATTATTTATTTGAAATTTTGCGCCCCTAAAATTTTCTGAGCCCAGGGCAAGTGCCCCTCTCTTCCTCCCTAAAACCTTTTTCTGGATGATCCTTATGCTCTATTTCTTATATAGTACCTTAAACCCCAGTATACAATTTTTGAATTTAAGACATGTGACAAAGTCTTATTATAGCGTTGTCTATTCAACTTTGTCTGGAGAGCGTTTTCTATTCAACTTTTTTTTGGTCGATATACAAAAAGAGGCATTTACCAAAGTCTAGGGAGATTTCTTTCGGTTTTTAACAAAATTTCCAAAAAAAGCATTTTAAATTCTTTTTTTTTCCCCGACAAGAACTAGATAATTTCGATTTAGCACTGCGTCGAAGGCAGGAAGTCACGGAACAAATACTGCTAAGTAAATGGAAATATAGAGAAAATAGGCATAATATTTTGAAATAAAGCAGTGGACAAAACAAAAAAGCAAGAAACTTTGAATAATAAAAAACTCTGAATATTTCGAATTCACTCTCGGAGCCTTTATCAACGGGAAAAAAACAACAAAATGAATTAAGCTAAATAAAAAAACCTATAAAGAAAAGGAAAACAGAAAACAAAAACAATAAACAAAACTATCATCTTAATAACAACCATTATCACCATGCAAATAACTATCACCATGAATACGCAGAACATCATGACAAGCAGTAGCGGTCTATAATCGGGGAGAGGGGGGCAAGGTATACCATAGGAGGATAAAAATGAGTGTAAAATAAGGGGAATGTAATGTCAGAACAACTAGGGGCGGCTTCCCTCCCCTGCCGAGGCTTAGAACCGCTTCTGATGATAAGTTAGGTTTTCCCTGGTACAGTTTGAGTATTTTAACGAAATCTAGCAAAAATAAAATAAAATATTTATTTAAAAAAAATACATATGCACTAGGTTCAAACATCTAAGATAAATTTTCTAGCAAAGACTGAGGGTACAGGTACAAGACGGTAGAAACGCTCATAGCAGCAGTTGGCAAAACCGGGTTACAAATCCCATTATTAAAGGCACACGGTCTTCAGTACCTTCCGAAGAGAATGCATTTACGGTTCAAGGGAACCAGACCCTTAAGCCCCTTTACAAGCATTTGAAGTAATTAGAAATTATTTTCCTTAGAAGGGACCTATTAAGAGAATCTCGTGTATACGTTTATATGCAATGTTTCTCTCAGATCACGGCGGAGAACCTTTCACACAAGCATAGGTTCAGACTTTATGTTATCTTATGTGATCTTACGGAGCACATTTTTCGGCAACGTAGGCAATGCGTAGATACGAGCTCTACGTTACGTTATGTTACGTGAGTTTATTTTACGTGATGGAAAAGTCAATACAGCAGCAACAAAATGTAATTTCTTGATAAACCATTAATAAATTTTGAAAACAACCTAATAAACTCATCCTAGAAAGCCTTTCACGCTTGATCAGAGCTTGAATCTCCATATCCATTCCACATGTTGGATTTTTGAATAGTTGGCTTGTGATGATTTAAAGCGATGGTTTATGGTGGTTTTATGTATTCTTGTGTTAGCCTAATGCCCGTGCCACATCATAGTCAAATCTGTCGATAAAGAAAGCCAAATATCATGAATGACAAGGCAATTTTCTTGATTTTAGCGTCACACTTGTCTTTAAAAAGCAAAAAAATTAAAATTGCAAGAAATTAGTTTAAAGAGTTTGCACCAACAGTAATATGCGTCCAACTGTTCTCTAGTAATACTAAGTCTTCTTAACTTTTGTCAGATTTCTCTCCCAGATCGAAAAACCCCTGTTCTAAGTTTCCATCTTTTCTAGTTTTAAAAAGTATGCCTTAAACCATGACTCTAGTTGGTCAGTCAAGAAATTTATTCTTGAAAGTTGAACAATGTTCAACTCGAGAAATCACGAACGGCGAACGTAATTGGCACTGTAGTCGTAAGTAATTTTGATTTTATCGACAGGTGTGACTATAATGTGGCACGGGCATAATGTAAACATACTTATTTAAGTGTCAAAAGTTATGCTTTACATATCTAACCACTTAGCACAGAAAATAACGCGCGTAGTGGTAAAACCCACCTAATACTTTTCTGGCCATTTTATTATACAATTCCTCGGAGAGAAGGGGGCAATAATCATTATTGCATCAGTTTTAATAACACACATTCAGAGGTCTGAATTACAAATCCACCATTTTGGCTTTTCCCCTGAGAAAGTCATAGTAAATTTTACCTAAGCGACAGCAAATGTTTATGACAGTTGTGGCTAGAAAATATAACAGATGACTGTTAGTGATAACCGCCCCAATCTTGTTCCACTCTGCCAACGTTCTGTGGATTTGTTAATTGGACAAGATATATATTAAGAGTAACGACTCTCCTGAAATTGAGCGCGTCATGTAGGAAATTGCTAATAATTAAGGCTAGTTAATATCCCCACCTTGTTTTTTGGATGAAAATTGTCTCTGAGAAGATCCCTCCTGACGGTTGGATAGAAAGTAATCAAAATCCATGAAAGTGTTTCTATGGCTATTAGCGTGCTTCACTAGTTTCACATAGGAAAATTTTAAATGTTCTTGGTGGCAATAATGAGTTTTAATCTATAATTGCTTCTTTTTCACAAACTATATTAGAAGAGTTTTCTTTTCTTGTAAAATATATTTCCTCTCACAAGGCAACTCATAGGTGACCAAAGAGAAAAAGAGGGAAAATTTTACTATAATTCCGTGGTAAAAGTGTACTTTATTTCGTTGGTTTATTAAATAAAAAACAAGTTTTTTCAGCTGAAAGTAAGGAGCAACATTAAAACTTAAAACGAACAGAAATTATTACGTATATGAGAGGGGTCGCCCCTTCCTCAATACCTCACTCTTTACGCTAAAGTTCGAATTTTGTCGCAATTCTTTAAGAATGATTCCTGAATAATAAAACTTTACCGTAAAGAGCAAGATATTGAGGAAGGCGCGGTCCCTCTCATATACGTAATAATTTCTATTCGTTTTAAGTTTAATGTTGCTCCTTACTTTCAGCTGAAAAAACTAATTTTTTTATTTAATTTCTGATCGTTTTTGTAAATAGTGCTTGGAAATCTGGCTCCCCCTCTATGGAAAATTCCCTTTCCCCATGAAAAATTTCTCCGTGGAAAGATCCTCCCACGTAACCTTCCCCCCTCCACCCGAAAAATCTCCCCTGAAAACGTATATATACTTCCCAATGACCAATACTATACAATGCAATGGTCAAAGTTCATAACTTGCAGCCCTTCCCCCGAGGACTGTGGGGGGTTAAGTCATCCTCAAAGACATAGTTATTAGACTTTTCGACTATGCTGAACAAAATGGTTATCTCAAAATTTTTATCGGGTGACTTTGGCGAAAAATGAGCGTTGGAGAGGGACTAGCTGCCCTCCAATATTTTTGGTCACTTAAAAGGACAATAGAACTTTTGATTCTCGATCAAATGAGCCCTCTTCCGAGCTCCTACGATTACTGGTTCAATGCAATCACCTCTGCAAAAAAAACAACAAAAAAACAAACGAACAAACACGCATCCGTGATCCTTCTTCTGACAAAAAAAAGCAAAATTCCACATTTTTGTACATAGGAGCTTAAAAACTCTATAGTACGGTTCTCTTGCATGCTGAATCTAATGGTGTGATTTTCATTAAGATCGCTTGATGTTTTGGGGGTATTTCTCCCCTTTTTCAAAAATATGGCAAATTTTCTCAGGCTCGTAACTTTCGATGGGTGCCTTTAAATTTGGTGAATTTTACATATTTTGAATAAGCATCAAAATTTGATTCTGCTAATGTATCTATTGTTATCTAGACTGTTTCTTAGAGTTTCGTTTACTATTGAGCCACATCACTCCTTGCTTACTGTTCGTTACCACGAACTGTTAGATAGAATCAGAATATAAAGCCAATTCTTTAGATACATAAGTAGTAATCAAGGTACTACTTTGCGTACTTTATGTTCCATCCTGTTTTATTTGCGGCCTACAGGTCATTACACTCTTTGTCAAGAGGAACGAGTATAACTTGATTGGTGATTCACTCTTTGTCAAGAGGATTTACGGCAATTTCAAAGTTCAGTGTCTTTTTTTAGTGGTAAACCAAAAAACCGATGTTCCCTTTTTACTCGCCAATTATTTTTGTATATATTCAGGTTTCATATTCGATTCTCCATCAGTTTTGAATAGTTTATAACAACTACATTAATAGCCTCCAAGATGATAGGACTGTTTGACACCGAATTTATCAGTTTGAAAAAATCATCTTGCGGTGTTATATTCGAATGTGCTTTTTTATTATTGTCTATGGATCTCGAAGAAATTGACTGTTATCATTGGTTAGTGAACTATAATCTGTTTGAGTATGATAAAAGCTTGTGGAGTACTACATTACGTTATATAAACAGACAGGGATTCTATGATAGAGTGATTACACCACTTAATAATACTGGTCAGGAACTGAGAAATGTCCAGGAGGAAGTCAGTGAAATTTGCAGCTTTTTCGGAGTTGAAGCGCTCTACGTAAAGGGCAATGTACCTACAGATAAAGTTTTAATTCAAAAGTGTGACCCTAGGATTCCACTTTTCAATCTAGAAGAGTTTAAGTGTCCTAAATTTGAAGGGGCCTATCACCGTCCTGAAGACGAGGTTAGATTCTTCGCACAGTGGATACCTAAGAACATACCTGATCGGGATAAATCCATAAGACATGTTAAAAACTATCCTATATCATGGGACCATCGTTTGTGGATGTTTAAGAGTGAACTCTAAGTACTATTTTTATGTAAACATTTGTTGTTGTTGTTTTTTTTTTCTCAAAAAAAATAAAATCTGTTAATACATTTAAGCAATAAATATCTTTAAGCTTAACCCCTTCATGTTCTTTAGAATAGTTCTATTGTAAGCAAGTAACAAACTCTTTCCTGAAGTCTTCTGTAGAATCTGAGCTAATAGGGGTTTAGGCTAATGATGCTTCCGTACAAACAGTTTTTTTTTTCTGTTAATTAGTTGAATAGGACGTGGTTGAACAAATCATCAAACCTACTTGATCTAATGAAGTGGAACAGAAGCTCACCAAACTGAAAAGATAAATGTAATAATTAACAATTATTGGACAGGGTCAATATGCTTTTCATCTTTGGTATTATTTGATTCATTGACTGTTTGATCAATGACAGTAACGTTTGATAGATTTTTTTTTACGTGAAATACTCTAGTTTCTTTTCTTAGTTTTGAAAACATTTTAGGATTTGAATAAAAAAAAAGGGTAATTAGTAATTGGAAAATTTTTTAATGCTTTTACAATCGGAGATGTTTGATTAACCATTGCAAAAAGGGGTAATGGGATATGCAAGCATTTGCAAAAAAGGGGTAATTAATGTTGAAAAGGGTAATTACTTCTTTAGTTTACGAGATTTGCGAATTTTTGCGAAAAGATATTTGCGTAAAGGTATTGCAATGGTTAAGAATAGGTCATTACACCTTTTTGCCAAGAGGAATGAGTATAATACATGTTTATTTATTTTTTTAACTGGTATTTTTTCAATGAAGTCCATAGCACTTTGCAGAAACCCATGAATGTAGGACTGAAAGTCCAATTACTAATCAAGCTAGTGTGACCGCCATTTTTTGATCTGGTTAAGTGGGTATAATCTGGTTTGGTTTGCTATTGCGAGAGGACTCAAGCGATTTCTTTCTTACAGGGTTTCAGTTATACAGGGGTTCAGTTACATGGGGTTGGTGGTTGTTATAATACACACGTTCTATTTGAACAGTGTTGTGAGATCCCCTACCACACCCCCAAAGGACTCCGATCCCCCCATCCAGTGTATTAGCGAAGTTACTCTGTGGTCGTTATAATACACAAGCTTTAGTTTACGAGATTTGGGGACTTGAGTTGCACGAGAGTTCAGTTACATACGGATTCAGTTACACGGGGGTTTAGTTAAATTTTCAGCTAGTGTGACCGCCATTTTTTTTGATCTGGTTAAGTGGGTATAATCTGGTTTGGTTTGCTATTGCGAGAGGACTCAAGCGATTTCTTTCTTATGGGGTTTCAGTTATACAGGGGTTCAATTACATGGGGTTGGTGGTTGTTATAATACACAAGTTCTATTTGAACAGTGTTGTGAGATCCCCTACCACGCCTCCAAAGGACTCCGATCCCCCCATCCCGTGTATTAGCGAAGTTACTCTGTGCTCGTTATAATACACAAGCTTTAGTTTACGAGATTTGGGGACTTGAGTTGCACGAGAGTTCAGTTACATACGGATTCAGTTACACGGGGGGTTTAGTTAAATCTTCGTCTGAAAAATAGGAGTTCACACTTAAAAAAGTAAGAGCTTTACGGGGATTGAGAGACTCAGTTGCCGGATTCCGTGTGATTTTTGTTCTTTTCAGTAAAGACACTCGATATCCTAAAAGTGTTTAATTCAAACTTTTTAAAACTTCAAAATTTTTCAACTTTATTTATTTTTTCTTTTTGTACATAACTTAAAATGTCAAAATATGCTTACAGTTCTAACAATTGCACTCTGTGATTGGTCAGTGACACGATGTGACTTTCCCACTGGTATTCTATGACCGGTTATTGACACTACCTAATCTATTGCATGTATTAAATCAGTATTTTTTACGCAGTGGAACGATAAACACATAAGTCATATCTTTAAAAAAAAGTGAAGATGGAGCATTTTAATAAAGTGTGTTTACATAACAAGGTTATTGTAGCATTGAATGCTGACAAAGAGAAGTATTTAAACTTTGAAACAAGTACAGGTGGTAGCACTATTGGAAATGTATGCATGCATTGTCATGACAGTAAGGAATTAAATTTCTTTGGAATACCGAAAAAATTCAACTCTTATGTTGGTGGTTATGCGAGATTGAGATCTCCAGAGATGATTGCACTCAAAGAGAATGCCAACATAAAAATAATCATTGATGATAGAGGACAACTCCTTGCTACTGTTGCAGGTAACACATTACCTACTGATACATCCAATCGTCACCTTTCGGGTATTAGCATTCAACGGAAGATCAATAAAAGAAAGGCCTACTCTTCTACTAATATCGTAAACCATATCTTGTCTACGTGTCGAAACTGTTACCTGTGTAAAAATAATGTGATAATAGACAGTGAAATTGCCAGAAAAATAAAAAGGGCATTGTCAGAAAATATCACGATGGAATATAAAGATGAATCGATGAAAAACAAAGCACCAGCAAACGTTACTGCCATTGATCAAACAGTCATTGAACCAAATAATACCAAAGACGAAAAGCATATTGAGCCTGTTGATGAGACACCAGTAAAAATTGTGTATGACTCAAAATGGAATAATGATTATTCTACTGATTACGAACTAAGAGAAGACAATAGCTATAATATCAAGAGAGAACATGGTGAACTATTTTATGGAACAGATTCAAAATGTCCAAAATTAATCACTGATATTAATAATGTATCATAATATATTTTTTGTATTAATATTCTACATAGCATTATTTCATTAAAAATATATTATGCATTACATTGTTATGTGTTCATTATTTTTAGAGTAAGCTAGCATATCAAACGTTTAGAATGTCTAATAAAACGTCGGAGATGTAAGAAAAGGAATTTGCATACATCTATTGTCAGACACATGGGAACAAATTCTTTCTTGAATTCGCCTCCTGGATAAATAAAAAAAGACATTTCATTCAAGAAATTATGACGAAACTCTAAGTAAGCAACAAACTCTTTCTTGAAGTTACCTCATGGATACACAATGCAGAAATTTCATTTAAGAAATTATCAAAAATTGTAAGTAAGTAGCAAATTCTTTCAAAAATATGTTAATACGCTTAAGCAATAAATATCTTTAAGCTTAACCAGTCTTTATTCTTTAGAATAGTTTTATTCATTTCATTAAATTATGAAGAAATTGTAAGTAAGTAACAATAGCTTTCTTGAATTCGCTTCCTGGACACAATACAGATATTTAATTCAAGAAATCATAATAAAATCGCAAGTAAGTAATAAAGTCTTTATTGTTTTCACCTATTGGATACACAATACTGAAATTTCATTCAAGAAATTATGAAGGAATTGTAAATAGGTAACACACTCATGTTACCTCATGGATACACAATGCAGAAATTTCATTTAAGAAATTATCAAAAATTTTAAGTAAGTAGCAAATTCTTTCTTGAATTCGCCTCCTGGGTAAATAAAAAAGACAGTTCATTAAAGAAATTATGAAAAAATTGTAAGTAAGTAGCAAATTCTTTCTTGAATTCACCTGCTGGATAAACAAAAAAGACATTTCGTCCGAGAAATTATGACAAAATTCCAAGTAAGTAACAAACTCTTTAATGTTTTCTTGACTTAGATACACGATGTAGAAATTTAATTCAAGAAATTATGAAAAAATTCTCAGTAAGTAACAATTTCTTTCTTGAAGTCAACTCTTGGATACACAATACGGAAATTTCATTTAAGAAATTATGAAAAAAAAAACAATTTCTTTCTTGAAGTCAACTCTTGGATACACAATACGGAAATTTCATTCAAGAAATTATGAAAATATTTGTAAGTAAGTAACAAACTCTTTTTGTTTTCACCTCTTGGATATACAGTACAGATACTTCATTCAAGAAATTATGAAAAAACCGCAAGTAAGTAACTTTTTTTTCTCTTTATCAAAACAATTTTCACTTAGCTACACGATGTAGAAATTTAATTCAAGAAATTAGGAAAAAATTCTCAGTAAGTAACAATTTCTTTCTTAAAGTCAACTCATGGATACACAATACGGAAATTTCATTCAAGAATTTCATGACTTAGATACACGATATAGAAATTTGATTCAAGAAATTATGAAAAAATTCTCAGTAAGTAACAATTTCTTTCTTGAAGTCATCTCTTGGATACACAATACGGAAATTTCATTCAAGAAATTATGAAAATATTTGTAAGTAAGTAACAAACTCTTTATTGATTTCACCTCTTGGATATACAGTACAGATACTTCATTCAAGAAATTATGAAAAAATCGCAAGTAAGTAACTTTCTTTCTCTTTATCACAAACAATTTTCACTTAGCTAAATGATGTAGAAATTTAATTCAAGAAATTATTGAAAAATTCTCAGTAAGTAACAATTTCTTTCTTGAAGTCAACTCTTGGATACGCAATACGGAAATTTCATTCAAGAAATTATGAAAAAATTGTAAGTCTAAGTAGCAAATTCTTTCTTGAATTTACCTGTTGGACAAACAAAAAAGACATTTCGTTCAAGAAATTATGACAAAATTCTAAGTAAGTAACAAACTCTTTATTGTTTTCACAAGTTAGATATACGACGTAGAAATTAAATTCAAGAAATTATGAAAAAATTCTCAGTCTAAGTAGCAAATTCTTTCTTGAATTCACCTGTTGGATAAACAAAAAAACATTTCGTTCAAGAAATTATGACAAAATTCTAAGTAAGTAACAAACTTTATTGTTTTCACGAGTTAGATATACGATGTAGAAATTAAATTCATGAAATTATGAAAAAATTCTCAGTAAGTAACCATTTCTTTCTTGAAGTCAACTCTTGGATACACAATACGGAAATTTCATTCAAGAAATTATGAAAATATTTGTAAGTAAGTAACAAACTCTTTATTAATTTCACCTCTTGGATATACAGTACAGATACTTCATTCAAGAAAATATGAAAAAATCGCAAGTAAGTAGCTTTTTTTCTCTTTATCACAAACAATTTTCACTTAGCTACGCGATGTAGAAATTTAATTCAAGAAATTATGAAAAAATTCTCAGTAAGTAACAATCTCTTTCTTGAAGTCAACTCTTGGATACACACAATACGGAAATTTCATTCAAGAAATTATAAAAAGTATTTGTAAGTAAGTAACAAGCTCTTTATTGATTTCACCTCTTGAATATACAGTACAGATACTTCATTCAAGAAACGTGATTAAACACGTTCTGAAACTACATGCTATTTGTATGCCTTTCCTTGGCACCTTTCCAAACGAGCGGGGATTCCCCACTGGTTTCCTACACATTGCAAAAAGTGAGCAGTACGAAAACTCCACGTTTTCAACAAGACTGGTTTTTTAGGGAAGTAACAAGCTCTTTATTGATTTCACCTCTTGAATATACAGTACAGATACTTCATTCAAGAAACGTGATTAAACACGTTCTGAAACTACATGCTATTTGTATGCCTTTCCTTGGCACCTTTCCAAACGAGCGGGAATTCCCCACTGGTTTCCTACACATTGCAAAAAGTGAGCAGTACGAAAACTCCACGTTTTCAACCAGACTGGTTTTTTAGGGACCAATCAGGAGAGATATGCAAAGTCGACATAGCTTTATTTCATTTTTTAAGGTTCATTTAGACGAGGTTACGTGCGCGCACGTAACCTCGTCTAAATGAACCTTAAAAAATGAAATAAAGCTATGTCGACTTTGCATATCTCTCCTGATTGGTCCCTAAAAAACCAGTCTGGTTGAAAACGTGGAGTTTTCGTACTGCTCACTTTTTGCAATGTGTAGGAAACCAGTGGGGAATTCCCGCTCGTTTGGAAAGGTGCCAAGGAAAGGCATACAAATAGCATGTAGTTTCAGAACGTGTTTAATCACGTTTCTTGAATGAAGTATCTGTACTGTATATTCAAGAGGTGAAATCAATAAAGAGCTTGTTACTTCCCTAAAAAACCAGTCTGGTTGAAAACGTGGAGTTTTCGTACTGCTCACTTTTTGCAATGTGTAGGAAACCAGTGGGGAATCCCCGCTCGTTTGGAAAGGTGCCAAGGAAAGGCATACAAATAGCATGTAGTTTCAGAACGTGTTTAATCACGTTTCTTGAATGAAGTATCTGTACTGTATATTCAAGAGGTGAAATCAATAAAGAGCTTGTTACTTACTTACAAATACTTTTTATAATTTCTTGAATGAAATTTCCGTATTGTGTGTATCCAAGAGTTGACTTCAAGAAAGAGATTGTTACTTACTGAGAATTTTTTCATAATTTCTTGAATTAAATTTCTACATCGCGTAGCTAAGTGAAAATTGTTTGTGATAAAGAGAAAAAAAGCTACTTACTTGCGATTTTTTCATAATTTCTTGAATGAAGTATCTGTACTGTATATCCAAGAGGTGAAATTAATAAAGAGTTTGTTACTTACTTACAAATATTTTCATAATTTCTTGAATGAAATTTCCGTATTGTGTATCCAAGAGTTGACTTCAAGAAAGAAATGGTTACTTACTGAGAATTTTTTCATAATTTCATGAATTTAATTTCTACATCGTATATCTAACTCGTGAAAACAATAAAGTTTGTTACTTACTTAGAATTTTGTCATAATTTCTTGAACGAAATGTTTTTTTGTTTATCCAACAGGTGAATTCAAGAAAGAATTTGCTACTTAGACTGAGAATTTTTTCATAATTTCTTGAATTTAATTTCTACGTCGTATATCTAACTCGTGAAAACAATAAAGAGTTTGTTACTTACTTAGAGTTTTGTCATAATTTCTTGAACGAAATGTCTTTTTTGTTTGTCCAACAGGTAAATTCAAGAAAGAATTTGCTACTTAGTTACAATTTTTTCATAATTTCTTGAATGAAATTTCCGTATTGCGTATCCAAGAGTTGACTTCAAGAAAGAAATTGTTACTTACTGAGAATTTTTCAATAATTTCTTGAATTAAATTTCTACATCATTTAGCTAAGTGAAAATTGTTTGTGATAAAGAGAAAGAAAGTTACTTACTTGCGATTTTTTCATAATTTCTTGAATGAAGTATCTGTACTGTATATCCAAGAGGTGAAATCAATAAAGAGTTTGTTACTTACTTACAAATATTTTCATAATTTCTTGAATGAAATTTCCGTATTGTGTATCCAAGAGATGACTTCAAGAAAGAAATTGTTACTTACTGAGAATTTTTTCATAATTTCTTGAATCAAATTTCTATATCGTGTATCTAAGTCATGAAATTCTTGAATGAAATTTCCGTATTGTGTATCCATGAGTTGACTTTAAGAAAGAAATTGTTACTTACTGAGAATTTTTTCCTAATTTCTTGAATTAAATTTCTACATCGTGTAGCTAAGTGAAAATTGTTTTGATAAAGAGAAAAAAAAAGTTACTTACTTGCGGTTTTTTCATAATTTCTTGAATGAAGTATCTGTACTGTATATCCAAGAGGTGAAAACAAAAAGAGTTTGTTACTTACTTACAAATATTTTCATAATTTCTTGAATGAAATTTCCGTATTGTGTATCCAAGAGTTGACTTCAAGAAAGAAATTGTTTTTTTTTTATAATTTCTTAAATGAAATTTCCGTATTGTGTATCCAAGAGTTGACTTCAAGAAAGAAATTGTTACTTACTGAGAATTTTTTCATAATTTCTTGAATTAAATTTCTACATCGTGTATCTAAGTCAAGAAAACATTAAAGAGTTTGTTACTTACTTGGAATTTTGTCATAATTTCTCGGACGAAATGTCTTTTTTGTTTATCCAGCAGGTGAATTCAAGAAAGAATTTGCTACTTACTTACAATTTTTTCATAATTTCTTTAATGAACTGTCTTTTTTATTTACCCAGGAGGCGAATTCAAGAAAGAATTTGCTACTTACTTAAAATTTTTGATAATTTCTTAAATGAAATTTCTGCATTGTGTATCCATGAGGTAACATGAGTGTGTTACCTATTTACAATTCCTTCATAATTTCTTGAATGAAATTTCAGTATTGTGTATCCAATAGGTGAAAACAATAAAGACTTTATTACTTACTTGCGATTTTATTATGATTTCTTGAATTAAATATCTGTATTGTGTCCAGGAAGCGAATTCAAGAAAGCTATTGTTACTTACTTACAATTTCTTCATAATTTAATGAAATGAATAAAACTATTCTAAAGAATAAAGACTGGTTAAGCTTAAAGATATTTATTGCTTAAGCGTATTAACATATTTTTGAAAGAATTTGCTACTTACTTACAATTTTTGATAATTTCTTAAATGAAATTTCTGCATTGTGTATCCATGAGGTAACTTCAAGAAAGAGTTTGTTGCTTACTTAGAGTTTCGTCATAATTTCTTGAATGAAATGTCTTTTTTTATTTATCCAGGAGGCGAATTCAAGAAAGAATTTGTTCCCATGTGTCTGACAATAGATGTATGCAAATTCCTTTTCTTACATCTCCGACGTTTTATTAGACATTCTAAACGTTTGATATGCTAGCTTACTCTAAAAATAATGAACACATAACAATGTAATGCATAATATATTTTTAATGAAATAATGCTATGTAGAATATTAATACAAAAAATATATTATGATACATTATTAATATCAGTGATTAACTTTGGACATTTTGAATCTGTTCCATAAAATAGTTCACCATGTTCTCTCTTGATATTATAGCTATTGTCTTCTCTTAGTTCGTAATCAGTAGAATAATCATTATTCCATTTTGAGTCATACACAATTTTTACTGGTGTCTCATCAACAGGCTCAATATGCTTTTCGTCTTTGGTATTATTTGGTTCAATGACTGTTTGATCAATGGCAGTAACGTTTGCTGGTGCTTTGTTTTTCATCGATTCATCTTTATATTCCATCGTGATATTTTCTGACAATGCCCTTTTTATTTTTCTGGCAATTTCACTGTCTATTATCACATTATTTTTACACAGGTAACAGTTTCGACACGTAGACAAGATATGGTTTACGATATTAGTAGAAGAGTAGGCCTTTCTTTTATTGATCTTCCGTTGAATGCTAATACCCGAAAGGTGACGATTGGATGTATCAGTAGGTAATGTGTTACCTGCAACAGTAGCAAGGAGTTGTCCTCTATCATCAATGATTATTTTTATGTTGGCATTCTCTTTGAGTGCAATCATCTCTGGAGATCTCAATCTCGCATAACCACCAACATAAGAGTTGAATTTTTTCGGTATTCCAAAGAAATTTAATTCCTTACTGTCATGACAATGCATGCATACATTTCCAATAGTGCTACCACCTGTACTTGTTTCAAAGTTTAAATACTTCTCTTTGTCAGCATTCAATGCTACAATAACCTTGTTATGTAAACACACTTTATTAAAATGCTCCATCTTCACTTTTTTTTTAAAGATATGACTTATGTGTTTATCGTTCCACTGCGTAAAAAATACTGATTTAATACATGCAATAGATTAGGTAGTGTCAATAACCGGTCATAGAATACCAGTGGGAAAGTCACATCGTGTCACTGACCAATCACAGAGTGCAATTGTTAGAACTGTAAGCATATTTTGACATTTTAAGTTATGTACAAAAAGAAAAAAATAAATAAAGTTGAAAAATTTTGAAGTTTTAAAAAAGTTTGAATTAAACACTTTTAGGATATCGAGTGTCTTTACTGAAAAGAACAAAAATCACACGGAATCCGGCAACTGAGTCTCTCAATCCCCGTAAAGCTCTTACTTTTTTAAGTGTGAACTCCTATTTTTCAGACGAAGATTTAACTAAACCCCCCGTGTAACTGAATCCGTATGTAACTGAACTCTCGTGCAACTCAAGTCCCCAAATCTCGTAAACTAAAGCTTGTGTATTATAACGAGCACAGAGTAACTTCGCTAATACACGGGATGGGGGGATCGGAGTCCTTTGGAGGCGTGGTAGGGGATCTCACAACACTGTTCAAATAGAACTTGTGTATTATAACAACCACCAACCCCATGTAATTGAACCCCTGTATAACTGAAACCCCATAAGAAAGAAATCGCTTGAGTCCTCTCGCAATAGCAAACCAAACCAGATTATACCCACTTAACCAGATCAAAAAAAATGGCGGTCACACTAGCTGAAAATTTAACTAAACCCCCGTGTAACTGAATCCGTATGTAACTGAACTCTCGTGCAACTCAAGTCCCCAAATCTCGTAAACTAAAGCTTGTGTATTATAACGACCACAGAGTAACTTCGCTAATACACTGGATGGGGGGATCGGAGTCCTTTGGGGGTGTGGTAGGGGATCTCACAACACTGTTCAAATAGAACGTGTGTATTATAACAACTACCAACCCCATGTAACTGAACCCCTGTATAACTGAAACCCTGTAAGAAAGAAATCGCTTGAGTCCTCTCGCAATAGCAAACCAAACCAGATTATACCCACTTAACCAGATCAAAAAATGGCGGTCACACTAGCTTGATTAGTAATTGGACTTTCAGTCCTACATTCATGGGTTTCTGCAAAGTGCTATGGACTTCATTGAAAAAATACCAGTTAAAAAAAATAAATAAACATGTATTATACTCATTCCTCTTGGCAAAAAGGTGTAATGACCTATTCTTAACCATTGCAATACCTTTACGCAAATATCTTTTCGCAAAAAATTCGCAAATCTCGTAAACTAAAGAAGTAATTACCCTTTTCAACATTAATTACCCCTTTTTTGCAAATGCTTGCATATCCCATTACCCCTTTTTGCAACATCTCCGATTGTAAAAGCATTAAAAAATTTTCCAATTACTAATTACCCTTTTTTTTTATTCAAATCCTAAAATGTTTTCAAAACTAAGAAAAGAAACTAGAGTATTTCACGTAAAAAAAAAAATCTATCAAACGTTACTGTCATTGATCAAACAGTCAATGAATCAAATAATACCAAAGATGAAAAGCATATTGACCCTGTCCAATAATTGTTAATTATTACATTTATCTTTTCAGTTTGGTGAGCTTCTGTTCCACTTCATTAGATCAAGTAGGTTTGATGATTTGTTCAACCACGTCCTATTCAACTAATTAACAGAAAAAAAAACTGTTTGTACGGAAGCATCATTAGCCTAAACCCCTATTAGCTCAGATTCTACAGAAGACTTCAGGAAAGAGTTTGTTACTTGCTTACAATAGAACTATTCTAAAGAACATGAAGGGGTTAAGCTTAAAGATATTTATTGCTTAAATGTATTAACAGATTTTTTTTTTTGAGAAAAAAAAACAACAACAACAAATGTTTACATAAAAATAGTACTTAGAGTTCACTCTTAAACATCCACAAACGATGGTCCCATGATATAGGATAGTTTTTAACATGTCTTATGGATTTATCCCGATCAGGTATGTTCTTAGGTATCCACTGTGCGAAGAATCTAACCTCGTCTTCAGGACGGTGATAGCCCCCTTCAAATTTAGGACACTTAAACTCTTCTAGATTGAAAAGTGGAATCCTAGGGTCACACTTTTGAATTAAAACTTTATCTGTAGGTACATTGCCCTTTACGTAGAGCGCTTCAACTCCGAAAAAGCTGCAAATTTCACTGACTTCCTCCTGGACATTTCTCAGTTCCTGACCAGTATTATTAAGTGGTGTAATCACTCTATCATAGAATCCCTGTCTGTTTATATAACGTAATGTAGTACTCCACAAGCTTTTATCATACTCAAACAGATTATAGTTCACTAACCAATGATAACAGTCAATTTCTTCGAGATCCATAGACAATAATAAAAAAGCACATTCGAATATAACACCGCAAGATGATTTTTTCAAACTGATAAATTCGGTGTCAAACAGTCCTATCATCTTGGAGGCTATTAATGTAGTTGTTATAAACTATTCAAAACTGATGGAGAATCGAATATGAAACCTGAATATATACAAAAATAATTGGCGAGTAAAAAGGGAACATCGGTTTTTTGGTTTACCACTAAAAAAAGACACTGAACTTTGAAATTGCGTAAATCCTCTTGACAAAGAGTGAATCACCAATCAAGTTATACTCGTTCCTCTTGACAAAGAGTGTAATGACCTGTAGGCCGCAAATAAAACAGGATGGAACATAAAGTACGCAAAGTAGTACCTTGATTACTACTTACATATATTGTGATCATTCTTCCCTTTTTGAGATTTGGGGAGCAAAACTCACAACTTAAAGACCTTTACCCAGGGACTGTGGGGGTCAGTTTATGTCCAAAGGCGTAGTTATTGGACCTTTTTCCAATATGCTGGACAAAATGATTATACCAAACCTTAACGAACGATATAAAGGCAAAAGGTTGGCCTCCAAACTTTTGGTCACTTAAAAAAGGACCTAGGACTTTTAAATTCCGTTCGAATGAGCTCTATACTGATCTTCTAGGACCATTTTTTCGATACGATCACCCCTGGGAAAAAAATAATAATAAACACCCATCCATGATCGTTCTTCTGGCAAAAAATACAAAATTACACAATTTGCAGTTAGGAGCTTCAAACCTCAACTGTAGGGTTCTCTGATATGCTGAATCTGATGGTGTGATTTTCGTCAAGATTTTCGGACTTTTAAGGTGTTTACCCCCTCCCCTTTTTTGAAAATTCGGCAAATTTTCTCAGGCTCGTAGCCTTCAATGTGTAATACTAAACTTAATGAAACTTATATATTTGGAATCGGCATAATAAACCAATTCTTTTGGTATATCTATTGGTAACAGAATTATATTTTTAAGAGTCTCGGTTACTAGTGAGACGCGTCACTCCTTATTACGTACATTAGAGGGGTATCCCCTCCTCAACACCTCGCTTTTTATGCTAAAGCTTCTAAGCACTTAAAAACAATCTTCTTATTGTTCTAATTAAACGAACCTTGTTTCAGCAGTCGCTCTGAAAAAAAATTGGAGAAATCGAACTTTAGCGTAAAGAACGAGATATTAAAGAGGGGGTAACCCCCCTAATATACGTAATAACTTCTGTTCATTTTAAGTTTTATTGTCGCTTCTTACTTTCAGTAGAAAAAACTAGTTTTTTTTTAAATTTACTATTATTCTCCATGACCACACAGCCTTTTCTATGACGAAAACAATAAGAATTCCAAATAGGGATAGGTCCTTTTATTACACAGTGAAACGAAAATATAAAACAAAGACTCTAAATATTTCGATGACACAGTCGGTCATCATCATCAGTAGAGTTAATAACTTATCAAAATTAAAACAAACTACTTTTATACTAAACAAAATAATCACTTCCGGGTCAAAGCTATGATTTCGTCATAGAAAAGGCAGTGTGGTCATGGAGAATAATAGTAACGTCGTATATATGGGGATGACAGACCAACTTCAGAATCAGCAACATTTCATTTGCTATAAGAAGAATAAAATGATAAATTTAGCACCTGTAAATTCAGCATTATTTCATTTTTAATTGGAAGAATATTCAACGCAGTATTACAAGATTCAAGAACAGTTAGTGAACTTTCTAAGTCAATGGACCGGTAACCTGCTTTGACCTGCAATTTCGAAGAAACTTGTACCACTTTTACTCAAAGCAGTATTAAAAAATTCAAGAACAGTTAGTGAACTTTTTAAGTCAATGAACCGGTAACTTGCTTTGACCCGGAAGTGATTATTTTGTTTAGTATAAAAGCAGTTTGTTTTAATTTTGACAAGTTAGTAACTCTACTGATGATGATGACCGACTGTGTTATCGAAATATTTAGAGTCGTTGTTTTATATTTTCGTTTCACTGTCTAATAAAAGGACCTATCCCTATTTGGAATTCTTATTGATTTTTAAATTTAATGTCTAATCGTTTAAAAAAAAACGCCAGGATGTCTGGCTCCACTTCCACGGAAAAATTCCCCTTCCCACGAAATTATCCTCCGGACAATTCTCTCCTGGCGAAAATTTAACTCTCTCCGGACAATTACCCTTAACATCTCCACACGTAAAATTGAATCGGTAAAGAGAAAGCAAGACATTTAAAGAATTTTTGTATAAGAATTCTGGCAAATTTCCCCAGCGTAAAATTTCTCCTGAAAAGTTCACTCCCTGGAAACTTCCCTCTCTATCGAAATTTCAAAATCCCCAGCCAAAAATTCGCCCTCCCCTCTCCACCCTAAATATACTACCCAATAACAATTTCCCTTTTTAGGAAAAAGGGTTAAAAAAAAAACATTTAAAGGAGCTAATTCGATAAAGAATTAAAAGTTCTAGTTCCCTTTTTAAGAGTAAAAAGACAGTGGGGGCAAGCAACCCTTCTGCCAAACCCATTCATATTCCCTACACATCCAATCAAAATGTTGAGACAGCCATTTTGTTCAGCGTAGTAGAACAGTAAAGCAGCTATGTCTCTAGGGAAATTGGGTGCGTCAACGGCCCACAATTATACAATTGGCCCATTATGCTTTAAAACTAAATGTTGCTTTAAAACTAAATCAAAAGGCACTGTGTGTATGGTTGCGAATAAGAAACCTCAGTAATATATCGAGAAGGACTGGGGGTATTCATTTGAAACCTTCGGGGCAATCACTATTACTACTTCAGCTCTTGAAATCCAAGTTAATCAAAAAACTTTAAGTGTATCAAGGTTGTAAAAGAGCATACATAAAGTTCTTTGGGAATGATATTCAGTTTTATTGTTCAGGTCAACTTGAGGAGGTAAACTTAAATTAAACAATACCATTTGCGTCAGGATTAGGAATAGTTGAAAAAGTTTCTCCAACATACAAATAGTAAGCCGAACGATGGATTCTTATAGAAAACGAAACCGAAAAGACATAAAATATTACTTTTTCTACGAAAAATATAGTGTCAATAAAAAACGAACAGAAATTAATTTAAAAAGCTTTTTCCACAAAACAAGCTTTTCAAAGAAAAGTAAAGAGCTCCACTAAGCCAAAGATGAGCAGAAATAAAGTAAAATAACCTTCAAGCGTAAAACTACCACAAGTCACTATCAGTAAATAAATGAAGCTCAAAACGAACAGAAATTACAATATATAACTAAGACAAACTCAAAAAGAGCAAAAATTAACAAGAGCGGGACTGACAACCTCCATGGCTTCTAAATACGTTTAAAATATCTTCACTTTTTTACTTTAATAAATAAAAAACTTAGCAAAAGTCCACTAAGTCCACTAAGCCAAAGTATGAGCAGAAATAAAGTCAAATAACCTTCCAAGCGTAAAACTACCACAAATCACCATCAATAAATAGATGAAACTCAAAACAAACAGAAATTACAATTTATAACCGAGCGAGCTCAAAACGAACAAAAATTACCATTAGTAGGCCAGAAAACCCCCATTCCTTCTCAAGACCAAAACATAATTTACACTTTACTGAAAATAAAAATACGTTTAAAATATTTTGACTTTTTGTACTTTGATAAATAAAAACCAATATTAAAACTTTAAGGAATATATATCAGTATATGCATATTAAACTGACAATCCGCCGTCATTTTTTTTTATTATTATTTTTTTTTTTTAGTAAAGTGCAAATTATATTCTAGTCTTAAGAAGGCATGGGGGTTGTCAGCCCTACTTATGTAAGTTTTTGATCGTTTTGAGTTTGACTCGGTTATTTATTGTAATTTCTGTTTAAACTAAATGCCATTACCAGTTTCTGAGATGTTACAATTGTGCCCTTTTGACAAGCGGGATTCAGTTTGTGTTTTTTTATTGAGTTCAACATTCTCCTCAATATTTTCTGAAAGTTTCAACTTAATACCCTTAACTGTTCCTAAGGTATTGCACACGAGCCATTTTGACAACCAGAATGCATATTGTGTCTTTTGATTGAGTTCAACATACGAATTAACATGTTGAACGGTTTTCTGGAAGGTTCAACTAACTAGCCGCAGTAGCGGTATTTGAAGTCACAAGTAGTTACAAGTCACAGTCATAAGTTGTTCCAGACGCAACTAGTCGCAATCGCAAGTATTCGCAGTCTTGGATAGTCGCAAGTAATTATAGTCACAATTAGTCACAGGCACATGCAGTCGCGGTTCCGGTCGCAAGTAGTCAAAGTCACAAGTATTCAAACTTGCTAGTAATCGTAAGTAGCGATAGTTGCAGTTAGAAGTAGTTGCAGTTGCAGTCACAGTAGCAGTATCAATAATAGTTCTTAAAGTGTGGAGTAAATACCAACCCTAAGATTTTAAAAACACGCCCTTTTGATAAGCTTGATTCATAGAGTGTCTTTTGATTTAATCCAACAACCCCTTCAACATTCCCCGAGAATTCACTATAATGCCCATAGCCTTATCCACCACACCTGGGGTCAGGCAACCCTCATTTCCCAGTGAGACATTCGTTGTGTAGACAATGGGCACATTACATAATTTACAAGCCTTTCCCCGCGGTTTTTAGGGGCATAGCATCTCCGGAGGCGTAATTATTAGAACTTTTGACTATATTGAACAAAGCACTTATTTCATAATTTTTTGTCAATGTAGGGGGGAAATGTAGGGGGTATCTGAAAAGAACAATAGGCTTTTAGCCCTTCAAGCCCTGTTCAATATGCCCGGAAAGTTGCGACTTAATACCCTCAGATATTCCTGAGATATTGCTGCTGCCCCATTTTGAATATCAGCATGCACATAGGACGTTTTGACTTTGTTCAATATCCACATCAACATTTCCTGAAATCAGACGCAAGTAGAAGTAGTCATAGTCACAAGTGATCGCAGCCACAGTCTCAAGTTGCCGCAATCACAAGTAATTACAGTTGCTTTTGCAACCAGTCGCAGTGTCAGCCGCAATAGGAGAAGTAGTAGTAGTAGTCACCTTGAAAGTTTGAAGTTAATGCTCTTAGCCGTTCCTAAGATACTTTCACCCTATTGCTATCCTGGTTGCACACAGTGCATTTTGATTTAGTTCAGCCTCCCCCTCGACATTTCCAGAGTTTCAAGTTAGACTCTCAGCACTTAGAGTTTTAGTTAGAGATATATTTTATTTTAGTTAAGTGTTTTTGGACTTGTAGTTTAGTTTTAGCTAAACGTTTTAGTTTAGAGTTTTAGCCTAGAGTCTTAGCTTAGAGTTTTTCCTTACACTTTTAGTTTAGTTTAGCTTTAGATAAATGTTTTAGTTTAGAGTTTTAGTTTGGTATTAGCTTACAGTTTTAGTTAGAGTTATAGTATTTAAGAGTTTTAGTTTAGAGTTTAGAGTTTTAGTTTAGAGTCTTAGCTTAGAGTTTTAGTTAGAGGTATAGTTTAGTATAGTTCTAGTTAAGAGTTCTAGTTTAGGGTTTTAGCTTAGAGTTTAAAGTTTTAGTTTACAGTCTTAGCTTAGAGTTTTAGTTAGAGTTATAGCTTTAGTTTAGTTTTAATTAAGAGTTTTAGTTTAGAGTTATAGTTTAGTTAAGAGTTTTAGTTTAGAGTTTAGAGTTTTAGTTTAGTGTCTTAACTTTGAGTTTTAGTTAGAAATATAGTTTAGTTTAATTTTAGTTAAGAGTTTTAGTTTACAGTCTTAGCTTAGAGTTTTAGTCAGAGTTATAGTTTTAGTTTAGTTTTAGTTAAGATTTTTAGTTTAGAGATTAGAGTTTTAGTTTCGAGTCCTAACTTAGAGTTTTAGTTAGAGTTACAGTTTAGTATAGTTTTAATTCAGAGTTATAGTTTAGTTTAGTTTTCGTTAAGAGTTTTAATTTAGACTTGTAGTTTAGTTTTAATTTAGAGTTGTAGTTTAGTTTTAGTTAAGATTTTTAGTTTAAAGTTCTAGCTTAGAGTTTTATTTAGAGTTATAGTTTTAGTTTAGTTTTACTTAGGAGTTTAAGTTTAGAGTTATAGTTTAGTCAAGAGTTTTAGTTTGACGTAAAGAGCTAGGTGTTGAACACATTTTTTCTTTGAAATGCTAAACTTGGAATATTTTATTAGGGTTTACATACAAAAAAGTTAGGTTTTTCCATGTTTAAATTAGGTTAGGTTAGGTTATCATGAGCGCTTAACTAAAACTAAACTAAACTATAACTCTAACTAAAACTCTAAGCTAAGACTCTAAACTAAAACTCTGAATTAAAACTAAACTAAACTATAACTCTAACTAAAATTCTAAGCTAAGACTCAAAACTAAAACTACAATATCTAAACTAAAACTCTTAGTTAAAACTAAACTAAAACTATAACTCTAACTAAAACTCTAAAGTAAAACTGTAAACTAAAACTATAAACACTAAAATAAAACTCTTAATTAAAACTAAACTAGAGGTCTAAATTAATGCTCCTAACTAAAACTAAACTAAACTATAATTCTGAACTAAAACTAAAGTAAACTATAACTCTAACTAAAACTCTAAGCTAACACTCTAAATTAAAACTCTAGACTCTAAACTAAAACTAAACTAAACTATAACTCTAACTAAAACTCTAAAATCTAAACTAAAACTCTTATCTAAAACTAAACAACACCTCTAAACTAAAATTCTTAACTAAAATTAAACTAAACTATAAGTCTAACTAAAACTCTAAGCTAAGACTCTAAACTAAAACTCTGAATTAAAACTAAACTAAACTATAACTCTAACTAAAACTATACGCTACGACTCTAAACTAAAACCCTAAACTCTAAACTAAAATTCTTAACTACTATAACTCTAACTAAAACTGTAAGCTAATACCAAACTGAAACTCTAAACTAAAACTCTTATCTAAAACTAAACTAAAATGCAAGGAAAAACTCTAAGCTATGACTCTAGGCCAAAACTCTAAACTAAAACGTTTAGCTAAAACTAAACTACAAGTCCAAAAACACTTAACTAAAACTAAAATAAAATATAACTCTAACTAAAACTCTATGTGCTGAGATTCTAACTTGAAACTCCAGACTCTGAACTACTACTAAACTAAACTATAGCTCTAACTAAAACTAAGCTAATATCAAACTAAAACTCTAAACTAAAACTCATATCTAAAACTAAACAACAACTCTAAACTAAAACTCTTAACTAAAACTAAACTAAACTACAACTCTAAACTAAAACTCTTAATAAAAATTAAACTAAACTACAACTCTAACTAAAACTCCAAACTCTAAACTAAAACTCTGAAGTATAAACTAAAACTCCTAACTAAAATTAAACTAAACTATAACT
Organism: Artemia sinica; assembly: GCA_027921565.1. Taxonomy (NCBI): domain Eukaryota; kingdom Metazoa; phylum Arthropoda; class Branchiopoda; order Anostraca; family Artemiidae; genus Artemia; species Artemia sinica. Next base: position 8,186,328 of record CM051265.1, on the reverse strand, counting down.
CTAGCTAAATCTCTAAGCTAAGACTCTAAGCTAAAACTCCTAACTAAAACTAAACTACAACTCTAAACTAAAACTCTTAACTAAAACTAAACTACAACTCTAAACTAAAACTCTTAGCTAAAAGTAAACTACAACTCTAAACTAAAACTAAAGTAAACTATAACTCTAAGTAAAACTCTAATTTAAGACTCTAAACTAAAACTCTGAATTAAAACTAAACTAAACTATAACTCTAACTAAAACTCTAAGCTAAGACTCAAAACTAAAACTCCAATATCTAAACTAAAACTCTTAACTAAAACTAAACTAAAACTATAACTCTAACTAAAACTGTAAAGTAAAACTGTAAACTAAAACTATAAACTCTAAACTAAAACTCTTAAGTAAAACTAAACTAGAGATCTAAACTAAATCTCCTAACTAAAACTAAACTAAACTATAACTCTAAACAAAAACTCTAAGCTAAGACTCTAAACTAAAACTCTAAATTCTCAACTAAAACTAAACTAAACTATAAATAGAACTAAAACTCTAAGCTAAGACTCTAAACTAAAACTCTAAACTCTAACTAAAACTCTAAGCTAAGACTCTAAACTCTAAACAAAAACTGTAAGCTAATACCAAACTGAAACTCTAAACTAAAACTCTTATCTAAAACTAAACTAAAATAAACTAAAAGTGCAACGAAAACTCTAAACTCTAAACTAAAACTCTTATCTAAAACTAAAGAACACCTCTAAACTCAAATTCTTAACTAAAACTAAACTATAACTCTAACTATAACTCTAAAACTCTAAGCTAAGACTCTAAACTAAAACTCTAAACTCTAACTAAAACTCTAAGCTAAGACTCTAAACTCTAAACAAAAACTCTTAACTAAAACTAAACTAAACTATAACTCTAACTAAAACTCTAAGCTAAGACTCTAAAGTAAAACTCTAAACTCTAAACTAAAACTCTTAAGTACTATAACTCTAACTAAAACTGTAAGCTAATACCAAACTGAAACTCTAAACTAAAACTCTTAACTAAAACTAAACTATAGCTCTAAACTAAAACTCTTAACAAAAATTAAACTAAACTATAACTCTAACTAAAACTCTAAACTCTAAACTAAAAATCTAAAGTCTAAACTAAAACTTTTAACTAAAATTAAACTAAACTATAACTCTAACTAAAACTCTAAGCTGAGACTCTAAGCTAAAAATCTAAACTCTAAACTAAAACTCTTAATTAAAACTAAACTACAACTCTAAACTAAAACTCTTTACTAAAACTAAACTACAACTCTAAACTAAAACTCTTAACTAATACTAAACTAAACTAAAAGCGCAACGAAAAACTCTAAGCTAAGACTCTAGGCTAACATTCTAAACTAAAACGTTTAGCTAAAACCAAAATACAAGTCCAAAAACACTTAACTAAAACTAAAATAAAATATAAGTCTAACTAAAACTCTAAGTGCTGAGAGTCTATCTTGAAACTCTAGACTCTGAACTACAACTAAACTAAACTATAACTATAATTAAAACTGTAAGCTAATATCAAACGAAAACTCTAAACTAGGGAGGGGGGCTCTTTGGGGGCCCGTAGGGGGGGGGGGGAGGGGGGACCTTTGGGGGATCCAGGGGGAGGTGACCCTTTTGGGGGCCCAGGGGGAGGGGGCTCTTTGGGGGGCCTGGGGGAGGGGGGCCCTTTGGGTTGCTCCTGGAGGGGGGCCCTTTGGGGTTGGGGTAGGGGACCTCACAGCACTGTTCAAATGGAACTTGTGTATTATAACGACTACAGAGTTTCACCCAAATCATCTTCTAAAATGTCTCAAACTGTTTCACCCAAATAATCCCCTAAAAGTAATTTCTTTGTGTTCTTTTGTTTAGGCATCCCTGCGCTGTCACATTTGAAATTCCCAGGAAACTATTTCCTGCGTAAAATATATTCAATCTGTCTTGATCTCGTATGAATTTCTGAAAAATATCTAAGGTGTTCCTACTTACACTATCATGGCTTCGATAGAATATTAATTTCATCTCTCAGACCTAAAGACCTGAGAAGCCATATTTAAAAATAGAATATTAATTTATCTCTCAGACCTAAAGACCTGAGAAGCCATGTTTAAAATGAAATCTCCTCATGACGGAATTCCCCGCCGATTATGTAAATCAATTTCTCAGAAATTGAGTCCCCCTTCGTGGATCAATACATTGCCCTTGAAAGAGGCATTGACCTGTCAATCAATAAACTGACTGTGACGTCACTCCCTTCTGTATGCAATAACCCATTTCTACTCAATTCTATATATAAACAATGGGTAAATTGCATAGTTTATAATCCTCGCCCCGGGGCTGTGGGACGATTGGCCCTTCCAGAGGCATAGCTATTAGACCTTTCCACTATTTTGAACTAAGATATATTTTTTAATTCGATCAGTGCTACAGTTGGGGCAAGTAAATAGGACAAATGGGAGGGCGACTGGCTCCAACCATTTTCGAGCATTCCCCTAAACACACCCTGACATTTTTAGCTTAATACCCTCAGCCGTCCCTGAGATATTGCTGGTGCGTACCTTTTGACAACGAGAATTTCCATGGTGTTTTGATTTTGTTCAATATCCTTCTTAAAATTTCCTGAAAGTTACAAGTAAAAGTATTTTCAGTTTTAAGTAGTTGCAGCAGTCATAAGGTGTTGCAGTCACAATTGCAAGTGGTCACAGTCACAAGTAGTCACAGTTGAAGTTGCAATTAGTAACAGTTGCAAATAGTCGCCGTCGCAAGTAATGTTAGTTGCAGTAGCAAGTAGTCACAATAGCAGCCGCAAGGTCGCAATTGCAATCACATTAGCAGTAGTAGTAATAGTGGCCCTGAAAGCTTCAAGTTAATACCCTTACCTGTTCCTAAGATACTGTAGATGCACCTTTTTGATAACATAGATACACATGATGATTTTGTATTTAGCTCAACATACCCTGCAACATTCCCTGAAATTTCACCTCAATACCCGTTTTGGACACACTCAGGATCAAACATTCCGGCCTTTCCTAATGATAAATTCTGACTGTAAAAAATGAATAAATTGCATAATTTTTTTCGATGCCCGAGGGCTGTGAGGGCCATGAACTCTCTGAAGGCAATATTGTCAGACCTTCTAACAATTTTCAACAAAATGACTTTTCAAAATTTTAATCAGCGTTGAGGGGGGACATCTAAAAGACCAAGGGGGGGGGGGGGGGCTGGTCGCCCTCCAATTATTCTTGGACATAAAGCTCAACATTACCTGAAAATTATAACTTAATACCCTCATTCGTTGTCTAAGATATTGTTGATACGCCCTTTTGACAACCATCCTGCAAATAGTGTGTTTTGATTTTGTTTGACATTCACATCGATATTTTTTGAAACCTCTAAATTAATACCCAAAGCCTTTTTGGAGACCCAGGATAAAACCTGCCCCCCCTCCCCCAATAGCCAACCTCATATATAAACAATGGGAAACTTGCATAACTTACAACCCTTGCCCCAGGGGCTGGTTGGTGGATATGCCATTCCCGGAGGCTTGATTATTTAACCTTTAGACTGTTTTGAACGGGATGTCTATTTTAAAATTTAATAAGAAGTCTTTCGGTGGAGGTTAGCTAAAAAGGGCATTGGGAGGAGGGCTGGTTGCCATGTGACCTTTTTTAACCATCCCCCTCATCATGCTCTGAAAGTTTCAACTTAATACCCTCAAGTATTCTTAAGATATTGTGAATCCGCCTTTTTGATAAACTAGATGTACATAATAACTTTTGAATTTTGTTTAACACACCCCTCAACATTCCTAAAGTTTCACCTTAATACACATAACCTTTCCGGACACACCCAGAATCAAGCATTCCCCCCTTTCCTAATGATAAATTATGGAGGTCAACAATGAGAATATTGCAGTTTTTACACTATGCGCCCCATGACTTGTGGGGGAAAGGGGCATGGCGTCCCAGAACCATAGTTAAACCTTTTGACTAATTTAAGCAAAATGGATTTTTCAAAATTTCGATCAGTGTTGAAGGGACTGAGTATTTAAAAAAAAAGAAGGACGGGGGATTGTTGCCTTCTGATCCCTCTTGTACATCCCCATTAAACCTTACCTTAGACCTTAGATCCGCCTGGGCTTCCTGAGACACCCAGGGTATCAAGGAGGAGCCGCCATCCTTTCCTCATGTTTGCTGCTGCAGTGATGTCCTCCCATTCTGGTAGAATGGAGGTATACAGGTTTGGTAGATCTCTTTGGTAGTTCTGGCGCAGTGTGTTTTTGGGTCTTCCCCGGCTGCGAGTTCCTGTTGGTTGCCAGTGTAAAGCGGCTTTTGGGAGTCTATATTCATCCATACGTAGGACATGGCCCAAATATCTCCACCTTCTGACTCTGACGATGTCGGTTATTAGAGGTTGTTGCGTCATTTCACGGATGGACTGTTTGTCACCTTCTGTGACCAGCGGATGTTCAATATTCTACGAAGGCACGAGTTTTCAAAATCCAGGACTCTTCTCTCTTGTTCTTGATTCAGGTGCCATGTTTCTGCTGCATAGAATAGTATTGGCATGATATTGCTGTTGAAAAGGCGTGTCTTCAGGCGCAGGGAAAATCTCTGAGATCTCCATACTTGACGTAGTTTGTTGAAGGCGCCAGTTGCCTGTCTTATTCTGGTAAGTATTTCTTTCACTATCGAGCCGGTGTTCTCGACGATACTTCCCAGATATTTGAATTGGACGACTAACTCAACTATTTGGTCACCACATTTAATTGACAGAGGAGAGTCACTAGACGCCATGCATTTGGTTTTCTCAGCATTCACAAGTAGGCCAAGATGGTTTGCCTTTACCGTGACCACGTCAAGTAGTTCTTGAAGCTGCTTTTTGCTTGACTCAAGCAATGTTACGTCGCGTGCGAAGTCAGTATCATTGACCTGGACTTTGGGGCTTAATCTGATGCCTTCTGTCCCTGTGTTCCGCAGGATGTAATCAACCATTATTACAAAAAGTAATGGTGTTAGAACATACCCCTGTTTTACTCCTGACAAAATCCGGAAAAAACGAGTTTGGCCCTCTGGTGTCTTGAAGCAAAATTCACTATCGTCATATATGGCGGTAATAATCGTCACTACTTTTTCAGGAATTCCATTGTGAATGGGAATCTTCCATAGGCTTTCACGATCTACGGAGTCGAAGCCTTTCTCGAAATCCACAAAGATCATATAAATCTTCCTATGCCACTCCCTACTTTCTTCAGTAAGAATTCTAAGCGTGAATATAAGGTCCGCACGTGAGCAATTTGGCAGGAAGCTATACTGTTTGTCTCGGAGGTGATGATCCAGTTGTGTTCGGATCCTCTGTAGAATAATATGTGAGAGGATCTTCCCAGGTATTGAGAGTAAACTTATACCCTGCCAGTTGCCCGGTTCGGTAGCATCTCCTTTTTTGAATATCCTGATGAGTGTGCTCCACTTCCAGTCTGATGGTATTTTGGCCGTTGTCCAAAATCTGATTGAAGACCAAAGACCAAAAGGAGATACGTGAGGATATTGATCCCCATTAAAACACGCTAAAATTTTCAGTTCAATGCCCTCAGCCGTTCCTTAGATATTACTGATATGTCCTTTTGACAACCAACACGCACGTGTTTTTTTGTATTTTTAACTATGTTCCACATCGCTCTCAAGATTTCCATATAATTTCACCTTAGACCTTTTTTGGAGACCCAAGACTAAACCTGCCCCTTTCCCCAATCAAAAAAAAAACTTTGAAAACAATAAAAAACTTTCATAACTTGCAGCCCTTTCCCCGGGGCTGTCGAGGGTTATGTCAACCCTGAAGGCATATCTATTTGACCTTTGGACTGTTTTAGAACAAAATGACTATTTTAATCTCAAACTTTTAAGCGGATATCTTTGGGTTGAAAACAGCATGAGAGGGGGGATGGTTACTCATCGATCATTTTTGACTCTCAAAAAGGTTGCTAGAACTAAAAAGTATACATTGAAGCCTTATGGCCATTTAGCGTTGTCTCTGATTTAAGGGAAGGTATATATATCTATAGTACCGGGAGCCTGGTGGCTTTGCCACCAGGCCCCGGCACTCGGCACACGAAAGGCTTCAGTAGGGAGCCCGCAGAAGATATAACCAGTACAAGATCACAGCCAATCAGAGGGCTAGAATACTGCCAGTACAAGATCAAGTGCCTATTTCTGGGCAAATCAGAGGGCAAAAATACGACCGGTACAAGACCACACGCTCATTGAATCTGACCTGGTTTTACATCAGACTAGATTTCTGTTAACTATTAGCTTGAATTTTAAGTAATTTCTTTGTCGAAATCAACCTACGTATTATCTGTTATGTCACAAATCCACCTTGAGACTTTGTTTATAATGTCTGTGCTTCAAACCTGTGATAAGAGTTCGTTTGAGAGCAAGTTTTTATTTTTGCCAATCTTCGGCTAATTGTATTGTTAATAAAGACAATAGGATAACCGTTTCCAAAAAGTATGTCTCTAATAAAATTTAGTTCATCTGTGATGTATGAATCAGAGCAAATGTTTAGGGCATGATCGACAAGAGATGTAACAACACCTCTTTAAACTTGGGGGGGGGATTGGATTTAAAATGTAGACATCAGGTATTTTGTGCGGGATTTCTGTAAATTGTAAAATCCGAATAATTAATACATCCAGAAACAGTAATTTATTTGCATTTTCAATTTCTAAGGTAAATTGTAAATTCCGGTCATATGCATTAAGGTGATCTAGAAAGCCCCTAATTCATTTTCTCCATAATTTCAGAGCGATATTACATCATCCATATAACGCCCCCAATATACATGTTTTAAAAAATATGAATTTAAGGCCGAATTTTCAAGGTGTTCTACATAAGTGTTCGCTAATAACCCGGATAGCAGTGCTCCCATAGTGAGACCATTTTTTTGTTGATAAAAAGAATTACGGAACTGAAAATGCATTGAATACTTATTACAAATTGTGACTAGGGACATTAAAACCTCGCAGTCTATTCCTGTTGTTGAATCCTCAATTAAATGATAGTTTTCTTCTATTTTATTTTTTAATAACTGCTCTGATATTGCTACATCAATACTTGTATGCATAGAAACTATGTCAAAACTACTTATTATTGTATTTTCTGAAATACTTGCATTTTAAGTATTTCCACTAAATCTACCGAATTACATATGTACGATTTTTGGGAATAAAGCAAAGGTCTGAAGGCTATACATAACCACTTTCCAATATTGGGAGCATGGGGCTTTCGTACATGCTGCAATTGGCCTTAGGGGAATACATTGCTTATGTAATTTCGGTAAACCGTAAAACTTTGGGCAAAAGCTAACTCGTGGGAGAAATTTATTATACAATTGTGGGGTGATTATGCAATTTTTTTTAGATTCTTTAATTCGGTTATAATTTTATTCGCAAACTTATCAGTACAGTCGTGAGTCATGGAGGTATATGTATTTGTGTCTTTTAAGTGTCAATAAATTTTGTTGTCGTAATCTAACGTATCCATGACTACAAGTGAATTTCCCTTGTCTGCTTTTGTTATTATAATTAAAGGGTCTTTGCGAAGATTAAACGAATTTTTATGTCGTACGAAATTTCTGGCGTCAAATTGGTATGAGAAGTAACTTTTTTTTGCTGTCGCAAAGTGTATTAATAAAACAAGACCTGACTTCATCTGGGTTAAAAATGGATGTGTAGTGTTTATGCAAAGAATATTCTAAGGAGGGAACTATATCTTCCACAGGAACTTGTTTTGGTGAAAAAGAGAATTTTGGACCTTTTTCAAGAGTTTGGATTTCCTTAGATTCAAGAGCCCTATAGGATATTGTTTTTTATCCTCAATAAAGACCTTCCCGCACAAATAGGATAATTTTATTGCGAGGGCAGCACTTTGATTTTTGTCATGTTTTTTCGCTTTGTCGATGATTTTAGTTTAATATAAACTTTCCAGTACCAATTCATAGTAAAGTTCGGGGGTTGGGTTGGAGTAAGATCCTCCCACACCGACTTATTGATTACGGTAAAATCACCGAGGACAGTGAAAATAAAATCTGTTGTTCGAATGGGCTAGTGTGATGTTTGAATTAAGTATGCTAATGGGTTATTGAATTGGCTTTTAGCTATCCTTGCAAAAGTAACATTGCCTTTTAGGTTACCCCCCTCCCTCCAACTTTTCTCAAAATGACATGAAATACGCTTGCGGCTGTACCAATCATACGCTATGCTTCCTCATAGACACGGCGCGGTTTTCCCTGTGGTACTCTATGGCCGATTATCGACACCAGACGAGTGTACCATTTGAGAACTAAAGTTACATCAAACAACAACATAGCAGATTATAACATGGATCAAAGTGTAGAGTTAGAAATATCTTTTTATTGTGAGTATGCTATTTGTAATGGCCACTATCATAACTTCAGTAATTCGTATGAGAGTACTGCAGCAAATTTAGAAATCATGGAAAATGAAATAGAAGAGGACAATCTGCGTGAAATGAGAAGAAGAATCTTTGATGAAATGGTGAGAAAAAGGGTAGGCTCATCAGTTTCTGCAGTGGAAGAGAGTGACCATTATCACAAGAAACAATACAGACAATGGACATCCTCTCCATTACAAGGAAGAGAGTTTTATGACTCCTCCCCTCAATGAATTCTAAGGCTTGTATGATTCCTCCATACAATGAATTCAGATGGTTTTAGGACTCCTCCCCTTAGTCATAAGTCTTTCTAACCTTGAGCAAAGATATAAAAGTTTGATGAAGTACTTCTCTGCTCAAATATTACATTAATAGCTTCCAGAATAATAGGACTATATGACACAGAATTTATTGGTTTGAAAAAATCATCTTGTGGTGTTATATTTGAATGTGCATTTTTATTATTGTCTATGAGACTCGAAGAAATTGACTGTTATCAATGGATAGTGAACTATAATATGTTTGAGTATGATAAAAGCTTATAGAGTACTACGTTACGCCGTATAAACAGACTGGGATTCTACGATAGAGTGATTCCACCATATAATAAAAGTGGTCAAGAACTGAGAAATTTTCAGGAAGAAGTCAGTGAAAGTTCCAACTTTTTCGGGGTTGAAGCACTATGCGTAAAGGGTAACGTCCCTACAGATAAGGTTTTAATTCGAAACTGTGACCCTAGCATTCCACTTTTCAATTTAGAAGAAAATAAGTGTCCTAATTTGAAGGGGCTTATCATCGTCCTGAAGAGGAGGTTAGGTTCTTCGCGCAGTGGTTACCTAGGGTCATACCTGATCGTGGTAAGTAATAAGACATGGTAAAAAGTATTCTATATCATGGGATCCTCGTTTTTGGATGTTTAACAGTGAACTTTAAGTATTATTTTTATGTAATTATGTGTTGTTTTTTTTCAAGAAATCTTTTTTAATATGTTTAAGCAATAAATAAATTTAAGATTAACCCGTCTTTATTCTTTAGAATAGTCTTATTCATTCAAGAAATTATGATAAAATTGTAAGTAAGTAACTAACTCCTTCTTGAATTTGCCTCTTGGACACACAACACGGAAATTTTATCCAGGAAATTATGAGAAAATTGTAAGTAAGTAACAAACTCTTTCTTGAACTCACCACTTAGATACACAATTCCGAAATTTCACTCAAGAAGTTACGAAAAATTGTAAGTAACTAACAAACTCTTTCCTGAATTTGCCTCTTGGATATACAATACAGAAATTTCATTCAAGAAATTATGAAAAATTGTGAGTAAGTAACAAACTCTTACTTGAATTCGCCTCACGGATGCACAATAGAGAAATTTCATTCAAAAAATTATGAAAAATTGTAAGTAAGTAACAAACTCTTTCTTGAATTCGCCTCTTGGTTACACAATACAGACATTTCATTCGAGAAATTATGAAAAAAATGTAAGTAAGTACCAAACTCTTTCTTGAATTCACCTCTTGGATACACAATACAGAAATTTCACTCAAGAAACTATGAAAAAATTGTAAGTAACTAATTCTTTCTTGAATTCACCTCTTGGATGCAAAATACAGAAATTTCATTCGAGAAATTTTGAAAAAGTGTAAGTAAGTAACAAGCTCTTTCTTGAATTCGGCTCTTGGTTACACAATACAGACATTTCATTCGAGAAATTATGATAAAAAATTGTGAGTAAGTAACAAACTCTTTCTTGAATTCACCACTTGGATGCACAATATCAAAATTTCATTCAAGAAATTACGAAAAAATTGTAAGTAACTAACAAACTCTTTCCTGAATTCACCTCTTGGATATACAATACCGAAATATCATTCGAGAAATTATGAAGAATTGTAAGTAAGTAACAAACTCTTTCTTGAATTTGCCTCTTGGATACACAATACAGAAATTTCATTCAAGAAATTATGAAAAATTGTAAGTAAGAAACCAACTCCTTCGTGAGTTCACCTGTTGGATACACAATACAGAAATTATATTCAAGAACTTATGAAAATATTGCAAGTAAGTAACCAACTGTTTCTTGAATTCACCTCTTGAATACATAATATAGAAACTTTATTCAAGGAATTTTGAAAAAACTGTAAGTAATTAACAAACTCTATCTTGAATTCACCTCTTGTATGCACAATATAGACATTTAATTCGGAAAATTTTGAAAAAATTGTAAGTAAGTAACCAAGTCTTTTTGAATTCACCTCCTGGATACACAATACCAAAACTTCAATCAAGAAACTATGAAAAATTTGTAAGTAAGTAATATACTCTTCCTTGAATTAACCTCCTGGATTCACAATGCAGAAATTTCTTTCAAGAAATCATGAAAAATTGTAAGTAAGTAACAAACTCTTTTTTGAATTCACCTCTTGGATGAGCAATACCGAAATTTCATTCAAGAAATTATGAAGAATTGTAAGTAAGTAACAAACTCTTTCTTGAATTTGCCTCTTGGATACACAATACAGAAATGTCAATCAAGAAATTATGAAAAAATTGTAAGTAAGTAACAAACTCTTTCTTTAATTAACCTCTTGTTTGCACAATACAGAAATTTCATACATGAAATTATGAAAAAAATTGTAAGTAAGTAACAAACTTTCATGAATTCAACTCTTGGATACACAATGCAGAAATTTCATTCAAGAAATCATGAAAAATTTTAAATAAGTAACAAACTCTTTTTTAATTCAATTCTTGGATACACATTACAGAAATTTTATTCAAGAAATTGTGAAAAAATTGTAAGTAAGAAACAAACTCTTTCTAGAATTCACCTCTTGGATACACAATAAAGAAATTGCATTCAAGAAATAACGAAAAAAGTGTAAGTAAGTAACCAACTGTTTCTTGAATTCACCTCTTGGATAAACAACACGGAAATTTCATTCGAGAAATTATGAAAAAATTTTAAGTAAGTAACACACTCGTTCTTGAATTCGCCTCTTGGACACACAATACAGACATTCCATTCGAGAAATTATGAAAAATTGTATGTAAGTAACAAACTCTTTCTTGAATTCACCTCTTGCATGCACAATAAAGAAATTTCATTTGAGAAATTATGAAAAAATTGTAAGTAAGTAACAAAGTCTTTCTTGAATTCACCTCTTGGATACACGGTGCAGAAATTTCATTCAAGAAATCAAAAAACGTGCGCACACGTAACCTAGCTTAAATTAACCTTAAAAGGTACAAATAATCTCCATGAAAATTATACGTTTAGATTCAGCATGTTGGAGAACACACTTTCAGGTTCAGTATTTTGGAGAACTCTAAAAGGTCATATATTCCTCCTAAAACCATTTTTCAACTTGGAGTGCACATCTTTTTTCCCTTCCAACATTGCTTTCGACTTTAAGTACATTCCAACACAAACCAATATTATTCAAAGGCTTTATTTTATCAATTCAATACATGCTCTTTTCTTAATATTGCTCCTAAAACCATTTTTTTCGAAATTTCTGTATTGTGTATACAAGAGGTGAATTCAAGAAAGAGTTTATTACTTACTTAAAATTTTTCATAATTTCTTGAATAGAATTTCTGTATTGTTTATCCAAGAGGTGAATTCAGGAAAGAGTTTCTTACTTACTTACAATTTTTCATAATTTCGTGAATGAAATTTCCGAATTGTGTATCCATGAGGTGAATTCAAGAAAGAGTTTGTTACTTACTTACAATTTTTTCATAATTTCTTGAATGAAATTTCTGCATTGTGTATCCAAGAGGTGAATTCGAGAAAGAGTTTGTTACTTTTTCTCGAGTTAAGAGTTATATGCAAAAATATACCCAATGAGGCCTCGGAACAAACCCAACTTTATTAAAAAAACTTAATGCGATTAATAAAATCAGATGTTTTCTTTAAACTGTGATGTTCATATTTCTGAAAATTAAAATTCAGCTTTATTAAAAAAAATCAAATGTTGTCAATAAAATCAGATGTATTTTATACTGGGATGTGCATATTTCTGAAAACTAAAACTCACATTATTAAACAAATATACAAAATCGTACCCAATGAGGCCTTGGATCAAACCCAACTTTATTAAAAAAAATCAATGTTATTAATAAAATCAGGTGTTTTTTAAACTGTGATGTTCATATTCCTGAAAATTAAAATTCAGCTTTATTAAAAAAATGTGCAAAAATGTACGCGATGAAACCCAACTTTATTAAAAAAAATCAATGTTATAAAATCAGATGTTTTTAAACTGTAATGTTCATATTTCTGAAAATAAAAATCCAGGTTTATTAAAAAAAAATGTTCTTAATAAAATCAGATGTATTTTAGACTGGGATGTGCATATTTTTGAAAACTAAAACCTCACTTTATTCAAAAAAAAATACAAAATTGTACCCAATGAGGCCTTGGATCAAACCCAACATTATTTAAAAAAAATCAATGTTATTAATAAAATCAGATGTTTTTAAACTGTGATGTTCATATTTCTGAAAATTAAAATCCAGCTTTATTAAAAAAAAATATGCGAAAATATACCCAACTTAGATTCGTTTAACTTCACTAACATGATCCTCATATTATATTTTTAAGTTTTAGGAGGCACAATCCGTTTTTGACGGGTCAGTGGAAGGATCTAGAATTAAGTGTAGAGAATGAGGTTACAATATCCAATATAGAAAAGTCACAAGACCGGGGGGAGAAAAATGAAACTCCAGAAACACTGCAGCTGGCAGAGGATGATAATACTAGGGAGTTTCTCCCCCCACCCACTAAAAGACGGAGAGAAGCAATAAAGGAGACATTTATCAATGATGAAGATGACATCACCATCGAGACATCACCATCGGTTGAAGATGATGAAGTCATAATCTTAAAAACTATAGAGTATTTAGATTTATGTGTAAATGCATTATTTCAAT